>DXKC01000529.1:0-10953 GCA_031170775.1 Cymbopogon citratus
AGTGTAGGAATAGGAAAAACTTAGGAATTGAGATGGTATCCTTTTCTAATCCTATGGGAATTGAAAACAAATGAGGGCTCCTTTGGTAGGAACTTAGGTGAAACAAAGGAAATGGAAGAGAGAGATAGACACAAAGGAAATTTTCCAAGAGGTTGGACCTCATGTTAGATTTCCTCCAAAATTCCTATGGATTGAGCCATTCCATAGGAATTTTGTAGGATTCTAGGATGACTAATCCTTTGAACCAAAGGGCAACATAGGAAAAATTCCTATAGGATTAGAATCCTACAAAATTCCTCTATGAATCCTTTGATCCAAAGGGGGCCTTATTGACTTGCTCATAAAGGCGGTTAGTTTACATTATTTCATAACTGAATATCCTCTACTTGGATGTGGTGGGTTGAACCCTGCCAAACATGTGCTGCATAGTATCATATTACTGGCTTAGAGTTTACAAAATGACTTTATCTTAGATGGCCACATTAACCCTCCCATACTGATTTGCTTGCAAAGGTCGTTTTTTTTTAACAGGGTTTCCTCTATTTGGATGCTACATAGTATTTTATAGAATTTACGAAATGACTTCATTTTCAATGGCCAAATTATGTTGTTAGCATTGCTGTAAACTTCCTCGACTCCGGGTAGTAGATTCTGTACACCAAAATGTTGTACTAATGGCAATTGTGTCTTGTAGATCGAGATCATCTACAACTATGGCAAGGAGGACCAGTAAACAAGAGTCCTGCGTGCGGATGCAGAACTTTCAGAATTCCAAATCACTTCCTGTTTAATTGAGTTGTTGTACGGGAAATAAGAATGAAAATTACTGGACTCCATCCAAAGCTTCTCATTTGCTTATTCTGATAACCCTGTGCTCTACATCTAGTGCATATTCAAGTGATGTTTGCTGTCATAAAATGGAACTATGCTATCTTTGTCATGCAGTTTAAACTGACGAGTCGCATATCCCCAGTTTACCTCTGGTTTCTCTGCTGCATTTACACGTTGTCTCGTTTTATGCGGTTTTTTTCCCCTGGAATCTGGAATTCGAATTCGGCTTGAAAAATCGTCCAATCGAGCTAGCACCATGAAAGCTGCCATCCAATTTTGATGTGGCTGCAGATTTTGTCCATACCATTGATCCAAGTATATGAATTGCATTTTGTCTGTGAAATTTGAAACCAGATGTTCAATTTGGTGATGTGGTCGTCTCGATCTCGGCCGTTCAATCTTCCCGTTTAGATGGGAGTTGAAAAGGAGAAAGTTAGAATTCTAGGCACCGTAGCACTTTTGTTTTTATTTGACAAATATTGTTCAACTAGGTAAATGCCCGTGCGTTGCAACGGGAAAGCATAATACCACGTTAACATATTTATGAGTGTCATATTGTTACCACAAAAGATATTGCAATTGTGATCAATATTCCATAGTTCTTCATCATATCCAATGCAAAGTCAAATATGAAATTATAAATTGTCTCATGTCATATCTTATTGTGAATTTTAAATTGCAAAGCACATGTGACCTTGCGACTAATAATTAAGTTCCAGCTAGTCTCTGTGAAAATCGATATTGGAAGAATCACTGATTTGGAATACAGTGAAAAAAATCTAAGCCTTGCAATAAGATCTAAGCATGAGAAGCTCAGTAAATCCACATTAAATATTTTTCAATACACTAATTAAACACAGTCCATCACTGATGTCACCCATTTCTCATTTCGAGGTACATGCTGTTATTTCTATCATAACAAACAAATTTCTTACTCTAAAGAAAAACCAACTTCTTGAACCATAGGAGTACAGGACATGGGGCAACCAGAAGCACATGCTGTCATGTTCATTGTTAGAATGCTTAACAAATTCCACATTCTGTAAGACCTGCCTTGTATGTATGTAGCACCAGGGAGTATAAGCTAGAGATGATAGCCAGTAACTAAGGATAAAATGAGAACAGCATAGCACTGAGGAAATATAGAGGGTGTTTGTGCTGGTTCCATGCAATTAAATCAGCTCTGCCTATATATAATGTGCAATGCTTGCTCAAGCAAACTATTACGTTAGACATAATAAAATCATAAAAGGAAAAGAGGAGGGTCATACTTTCATCTTTTTCATGCCCCAATTGAAACCAGCTTCAGCTCTACCTTCTGCCTGTGTAGTATATGATATAACCAAAACTTTTGTGCTTCCATTCCAATTATAATCACCAGCTTATCACAAATCAATCAAATTAATTAAACAACTAAAAAGAAGAATAATTTAATTTGAACCACCAGCAGCCAACTGAACAAATAAACTGATGTTATCATTATTATGGTCGCCGATGACCTAAACAAATTTACAGATGACAGAAATTACAGTTGTGTTTTTTACAAACAGGCACAGAAGAAAGATATTACAACTCGAAGATAATAGAAGGTGAATAAAATCATGCAACCACCAAAGCTAATCAACTACACAAATTATGACATGCAACCATGACCCCTATAATGTAGACATGTAGCTAAAGCTAACTGAACTCCAAGAACAGATCAACAGAGGCACATCTAGTCAATGGACCATATTAGCAATTAAAACTTAAAAAGACTATCAAATATCAGGCACAAGACTCTGGAGCTCTTCAAAGTGCCGCAAATTCATCATCAGAATAAAAAACACCATGTTTTATGAAGCCTAAATTCATCCTGAGTAGTATTACTATCAAAACTATTTTTTCCCAGGTACCAAAGCTATATAAAAAAAACATTCATCAGAATAACAGGAATCATGAATTGATCAACTTCAAATAAAATGTAACCATTTGGTCATTGATTATTAAAACTATATATCCTGCACGAAACAAAAGAAAATGGTACATGCAGAAAGCTAACACATTTGCGTTGCATTGCATTGCATTGCATTGCTTAATTATCTAATCAAACTCAAAGTATCGAATCTACAAGTGCATTCAGTAGCACCTCTTGCTTCTTAAGCGACAAGTTGAATTGCTGCCATATAAAAAAGAATAACATTCAAATAGATCAATCATTTGGTCATGAATTATAATCTCTCTATCTGATAAACTATCTGAGGGAGACAAGTTTGTGCTATAGTAGAGTACAGATAAGTTACTATCACTCCTTTGCATACGTGCATTGTATTGATTCAGTTGAGACATCGAAACACTGATGCTAGTGTTGGGCACACATAAAGCATCTCGTCCTTGAACAGGACGGGGGATCGAGGAATCCATGAAAGCAATCGAAGGTGGCCTGGCGATATGGCACATCCATGGGACAGCTGATCTCCATCTCCCGAGCACCGCTGTGGAATCCTCCTCCTTCTAGCCTTCCATCTAGGGCTACAAAGTATTAGAGGGTTAGAAACTATCATTAGTACTCCAAAAAATCACAAGAAACATTTTGCTTTCTCAGGTACATCAAAACTCAAAGATCTAGATTTTCAGCACAACCAAGAGACCCTTCTCAAGTGCAGTTCCTCTGCTGACTTATCGTACATGTCAGACACAAAAAACAGCAAGTCGAACTCTACTTGAATAAGAGCAAATCCAATCAAATCGAGTCTGAAAGAAACAATACATGTCTTGGAAAATCAATTCAAGTTGCTGCAAGCAATTTCCGAGCAGAGAAGCTGTTGCCTGTAGTGCATCTCGATCAAAGAAACAAGCGGTTATATTTCCTACTGGATGGAGGATTGGACAGCTATATATGTAGCAGCTGCAATCTGTTCACCGCTGACCAGCAAACATGAAAAGAAAGCTGCAGCGATGGAGAAGACCAGCAGGAGAAATCGGACTCTCAGGCAAAACAGATCAAGAGCACGGCAATTGGGCGCACAATACCTGCCGACCTGCACCGGTGCTCTGCAGGCATCGGTTGCGCGTGGAGGGGCTGCTCCTCATGCCAATTCATTGAAAAAAAATATTTCCCAGTGCCTCCTCACATATGAGATACAGCCACAAACTTTGTTCGTAGCATCATGAAAACATTGACATGTTACTTGGTCTAGGAGGCAAACTGAATGAACCTTGTGTATATGTCTAAGTTACAACTGCTGGTGCCCCTTGCCCAGTTGTGCTACATCCTTGTATTATTGATCTTCACGCCATGTCCTGCTTCCATATACTGCCTAGGAAAATAAGCCCTGCAGATACTTTTATCAACCAATTCAAGGTAGTTTCATCTAATTTGATTTGTACCTGCAAAGCCATGAAAAAAATCAAACGAATAGTTAATCTCAGAGATCAACCAGACAATTGACAATGCACCAGAATAAAAAATTGAGCACTACATCATAACCAACTAAAGATTTGGAATACCTTTTCCTGCAAGTAGGGCACACAGCAACAACATCCTGAAAGCCAAGCATCTGCATAATGCACCCTATGGATTTGCGGAAGCACACCTCCCTAAGTTCATCAGACTGAGTGAGCACCTGTAACCATCTAAAATAATTCTCTTTTACCTTTTCAGTAATTCCCAGTTTGTGCCAACAACCAAAAAAAGAAGTGATAGTTAGCTAAAGTCTCATGAAGCAAAATCACACCTAATAGCCAGTGTCCTGTGGTACTGTATCATGTACACAGGTAGCCTGGCATGTTTTGAATTCTGAACCATGCACACAACTAAAATTTTTATTCAGTAATCTTGCTTTCTTTGCGCGCAGTGGCTAGTGGGGCATAAACACAAATACCAAACATGCAGGCAGGGCAATGTGGTTCCACCTTGCACCTTGGCTTAACGCAATGCAACTGCTCGCCTGCTCTCCTTTGATCGAGACCACGCGCTGGCCGCCGGAGTAGAGATTAGATTACATCCGAATACAAATAGCCAATCAGCTTAAAGGTTTGGGTCCTCCATTTGGCACAGCAGGAAGGGAAGAGATGTGATTGACACACCTGGTGATTCTCGTCGCCGGCACCTGAGCACGCGCTGTTCCAGTACCACCGATGGCGGTGCCTAGGATGAGGACCGTATCAATCGTGGACTCGTGGCGCAGAGCCATGCGGCAATGGCGACGTTGGTGCGCACGACAGCGCGAGTCCCCGCTCCAAGGCTGGCTCTCGGCTCTAGCCGAGAAGGTCCTCCAGGTCCGCGGCGAGGTGCAGTTGGTACGGCAGCGTGGCTGAGAGCCTGAGAAGGGTGCGTCCATGGCACCTGCCGATGGCAAAGAGTGAGGAGGGAAGGCGCTGGCGAGCGAGCGGAGCGAAGTGCGCTCGCGCCGCCCGGAGGAAGGCAGCGGTGGCGGCGATTAGGGCAAGGGCCTCCGAGAGGGGTGCGGAGGCGGTGCTCCGGGCCGGCGGCGTGGGTGCGGAGCCGGAGTTGGCGGCCCTGAGCGGGCTGTGCGGAGGTGCTGGGAGTGCGGGCGGTGCGGAGGTGGTGGGAGCCGTGCTGGGAGTGCGGGAGTGCGCGTAGCCGGGCGGTCAAAGACCGGGGTGAACCCACGTTGACCGGGTAGGACGATATCATTTGCTTCTTTTTAGTAGTAGGATATGTTTCAATGGAAACCGACCAGGCGTGAATAATATTGGAGACGTGGTGGACCCTGTCACGTTGAATGATACTTTTTTTTTGTGATAATTGGATGATACTTTTTCTGTATATATATAGGGGCTGACTCTTTTATTTTACGGAACCGACCATGATTATGGTTCATGGAAATGTTTTATTTTCCTGAAGGGAACCGACTCCAAAAACCGCCTCCCGCCGAGCTACATGTAGATCGATCGATATCAGCGCGCATCCTTCCATCATCAGATCGCATCTTGACATCACACGCAGACGCCGGCCGCTGTCGCCGCGCGCGTACAACGGCAGACGGCGGCGCCGGCCGGTGCCTGTCCGACCTCTCCGACGATCTGTGCGTTACTCCTCCACGGCGCCGGACATTATCCTTCTTGGCCAGAGCATTCTTGTCTTGGTCACCGCCGAACATTGGCAACAAGTGCTTCTGATCCCGGGAGGCGCAGAAGGAACGGGAGTCCACGTGTACTACACCCGACGTGCGCCATAGCCATCGCCACCGCCGCGAGAGCACCGCCGTGGAGGCGCCCTCCTTGTCCGGCGCTAAGAAGATCTCGATCTATGATCTGGCACTATATATAGAGCCCACCCAAAAGTGCACAAAAGAGAGAGCCCTTAAATACCTCTCATCATTTACCGCAGTAGGCACTTTATACTGCCAGCTGCGGTAAACGATTTACGGCAGCGGGTAGCCTACCACGCCCACTGCGGTAAGTTGGCATTTACAGCAGAGGGCACGTTAGGCTGCCCGCTATGGTAAATCGTTTACCATAGAGGGCATGTCGGTGGCTGGCCGGCCTGGGCCGACCACCGAATTACCGTGGTGGGCAAAAATTATGCCCGCCACACTGAGCCCGTTTTGGCCTTACACTGCAGGAAATAAAACGTGTAGTAGTAGCGTCCAGCTCTTCCTCTCCCTCTAGGAGCTGTATAAACCAAAATCTCTTCACAGGTCCTCTAGTAGTAATCATGTTTTTGTGCGTGGATTAGCAAGATTAGTCCCTTTTCATGCTCCAATTCCTGTGACATGGGATGGTCTTCCAAAAGCTCATCCTGTTCACTTAAACTTATCAGCCAAGGTATAGTGTTTTTCTCTCACAACAAACCAGCTAACAACACTTTTCAGCATGTCTATTGCCCCCTACCTTGGGTAGCGGACAATCATGTTTCGAGAGCATGTACGTTGGCTATTGGCACGATTACTCCTCTCATCATGCTCCTGTTCTGGTCAATATGGGATTAAAAAATATTAAATTTGGGACACAGAGATGTTTGAATGGAATTGTCTCGTGACTAATAGTTGATCAAATCTTAAATATATATATCATGCTCAAGTTTTAGAGATTTTAGCATGAAGATACGGCCAACAATTCTAAGAAAATCAATATCGATACAAAAGAAGAAGATATATACAACCAAAATACCGAAGCATCAACAAGCGAAAAATCACTATTCATTTACATGTGTAGGGAAGTTCAACCAACGTGTAGGTTATTCCGACCAAAGCGTTGTATCATCCGATCAGTGGAATAAAATGAACATTTAAGTCTGAAGAAGATCGGACAATTGAAGGCAAAAGTGTCCAAGCGAATGATCCTCACTGGAGCATGGATCAGAGCATATGCCAAACAATCCAGTGCGAAACACCAAAGCTATAACTATGGACTACCCAATACTAGATTCCGCAACTAGCACCTGTCCGATCAAGACAAGAATGTACAGGAGCCGCTTGGACATGACCCAGGAGACCTTTTTTTGTTTGCCTGGAGGACGTGACCCAGGAGACCTCTTGGACATGCACTTGGAGATATCTTGGGAAGATCTTGGACATAAGGGAAGATCGACAAACACTTTTTTTTTTTTTGGGTTTGCCTGGAGGACTCTTTCGGAAGCAAAGCCAAGAGCCCGACATATATCTCCAAGTCCATGATCGCATCTTGACTCCTAACATCGCTCGCGTACGATGGCCGACGGCCGTTGCCTCTCCGACCTCTCCGACGATCTGCTCCGGCACATCCTTTTCATGGCGCCAGACAAGGAGGGCGCGTCCACCGCCGTCCTCTCGCGTCGTTGGCGATGGCTCTGGCGCACGTCAGGATCTGTGTACCTCGACATCCGTTCTTTCAACGACCCATACCGTGATGGGATCCTCCGCGGCGCCGAGAAGGCCCTTGCCACCGCCGCCGGCCAATGCCACATCCAGAGGCTCACGTTATTCATGCCCCGGGAGTATAGGGCAAGGCAGAAACTGGTGGAGGCCATGGTCTCCAACCCGGCGACGCAGCGTGTCAAGGATCTCAAAATCTTTGCCCCACAATTCAAGATCAGATTCGGCTCTCTGCCGTGGAGAGATCTCCCGGTCCGGGTGCTTCGTCTCAAATTGTGCTCTGCCATGACGGCACCGCCACCTGGTGCCGCCGTGTTCCCTATGCTGGTAGAACTACACCTGCAGAATTGTGACGTTTTACTCGTCGATTTCCAGAAACTGGTTAACTCAGCTCCACAATTGTCCACTTTGCACCTCAAATCCTGCAACTTGTGCATAGTAAAGGAATATTCTTATGCTTATGATGATGTGCTTATGATGATGATGATGATTATGATGGTGATGCCGACGACGATGATGATGATGAGCAGCCGTATACCAGGGATGATGTTGGGAACCTGTTTGGGTGGCTACATGTCCCGGCTGTCACTGATATTATGGTTGTAGATTGCACGTATGGGCACAGAGGTAGCCTGGAGTTGGATGTGCCGAGGTTGCAATACTTCACATACAGGGGAAACATTCAGACATCCGGTCTCTTATCGCTTAAGCCGCAGGCGTCATCCAACATGATTCAAGTAGATTTGGACTTTACCTCTAACCAAAGTTACTATAACGACGACTCCACCACAACTAGCTCCTTGTTCCGGCAATTTATTCAGAATTTCAACACCACAAAGCTATTGAAGATTAAACTGGACTTCACCAAAGATTACTTCCCCCTTGAGGACAAGGCGAGTCCGGATAAGCTTCTAGATGGTTTGTCGTTCTACCTTCTAGACCAGCTTGAGCTAGATGCTGGATATAACCCCGAATTCGAGAGACAATTAATGGTGATGCTGCAAAACATGCTCCATTCTTGCCCTATTGTTAGTGACCTCCGGCTGAAGCTTAGAAAGCATGAAAATGACTGGGTACACTCTTCTATAGACAAGGAAGCCAGACTGCACTTCAACATGTCGGTCAATGGGTTCAGGAATCGCAGACTGCCAATTGTGTCGTTAGGTGGAGAGGATGACGACAAATATTATCAGGCTTTCAGTATCGTCCCTTGTTTTACTGGTGACATTCCATTCAGTTGCCTTCGGAGTCATCTCAAAGTAGTGAGCTTGCAATTTTTTATGGACGACCTCAACTGCCTTGGAGTTCAGTTAGCCAAGTTCTTTGCTGAGAACGCTATGGTTCTCCAAGAAATTCATATCGATGATGGCTGCCACGAAATGCTGGAGCACGTGAATCCTACTGTTAGAAGAAGGGTTGCTACGACAGATATGGGCAGTAAGCAACTGAATGTGAAGGACAATTTATAAATTCCAAAATTAGTCCTGACCTGTTATTGAGGCTTTGAGCCTCGTAATGATATATCCAAGTGGAATAAAAACTAAGAAAGTTTCATCTGAACAGAGTATGTAAGTGGCACCGAGACCCTGAGAGCAGATAATGTAAGTACGTTTTATTGTGAAATGGCTGCAGATATTGTACTACTAACTTCTTCATTGTGATTCTCCTAGCATTGTGCTGTTTCATGTCTTCGATTACACTTATTGTAGAAGAGCAATGCTCCAACTCCAATGTCATGCGGTGTCCTCTACATCAATTTCTATTGTTTTTAGAATGTTCTGAGAACATAATTCACTAAGGACAACACATGAAGTTTTTTCCAAAAACAAAAAAAAATTGAAAGAAAAACAGCAACTACTACATGTTATAGGATGAGTGATTTTACTGCGGCTGCGTAGTGCGTAGGGGTAGGAGACAGGAGACCAGGGCTTGAAACCCTGGCGGCGAAAGGGTGAGATGGTGCATGAACAGGATGGTGGCATGCATGAGCAGGGAGGGGCGCCCGAGAGAGAGGTGGAGACGTGTGGGAAAGGGCCTTTGAGACTAAGTGACCAAATCAAACAAAGGGTATGTTAGGTACTTGGGTATGCTAACACGCACAGTCTGCCAAGAAATTAGATAGGGTGTGTTTGATTGCATATATAACCCGGCCTGGCTATGGCTTCTTAGAGCCAGTTTTTTCAGTTGTTTGGTTGTCTGTAATTAGGTTGGAGCCTAGCCAACTCTAGCCACCATTACCACATTAGCCAGGTGCCACTCGAATAGCCGAATTGGCCGTTCAAGTCTCGCCAGGCAAGAGCCAGCTCCAGAACTGATTCCTCTCACCATCGGTCCTCCGTCTGCCTCACCTCAGCGGCGCGTGCACGGTGCCACTCTGCACGCCAAGTAGAGGGCGGGTGTGGTTGCCTATTGAGTGTGGCCATCTTCACCACGGCGGTGGTGGCAGGTTCGGCACCCAACCACGGTAGCGTGGCAGTGGCCATGGCTCACCGGGCCGCTCAAGGGACGAGGCTTCATCTAACCCTCCGCCGCCCACAGCTCCACCGACGGCTGGCCCTAAAGGAGACGAGGTGAGGGGCTTGCCGGCTGCTTAGGAAACCATATGCGGCGGCGTGGGCAACGAGATGGGAGCGGTGGCGAAAGACTACCTCACCACTAGGCTACACAATTAACAGTGACTGAGTATAAGATGCATCCCACATTAATATTACTAGCAGATATGCCCTTACATTGCAATGGGAACGGGAAACAATCAAACATTTATGAAAAACAATAACGTGAATGGTACATATCTACTTATGTTTTATGCTTTTTATAATTTATTTTATGGTGACCATCATGACCACCTTGACTCCAGCCTCATGCACACTTTCCCACCATGGCGTGCTAGGGCTCGGCCTGAGTTCTGCTGCCATGGCTAGTGGTAGGGTAGCAGGAGGTTGCTATCTGTGCCGCCGCCATAGCCAGCACCAGTGGGGGGTGCCGCTAGCAAGAGGTTGTTGCCGCTGAGGAATGAGTGGGATGAGTGGCGGCACATGGGGACAAAGAAGGATGAACCGTGTCGGGCGTGGTCGGCTGTGGCTTTGTGATAGAGTGAGTGACGGCATGCAGAGACGGAGAGCATGTGGAAGGACGTCAGCTGAACCATTGCTTGAAAAGGCACGGTCCCTTTCAGTCGACTGACTTATAGGAAACGTGTGACTTAAAGTGCACCTTGGTATATTGTTTCCTTTCGTTGCAAAGTGCATAGACACTACAATTAGTTGTATCATTGACTAATCCAAGACATAAAAGAGTAAATATTTGCCTGAGAAGAAAAAAC
>DXKC01000532.1:0-13395 GCA_031170775.1 Cymbopogon citratus
TCGTGCGAGGCGGAGGCCTATCGTGGCCTGGATCCTTGAACAAATTATATTTTGAGAGGCAGGGCTCTCATTTGTTTTTTATGGGGTGGGGGTTTTTTGTAGGAGGTTTAGTTCCTTAATTAATGGTTTAGGGTACCCTTATTTGGGTACCCGACACCAAGCTTTCAGCCAACATGTGACTAGGGCGATGGGGAAGCTCAACAACTCAACAACACACTTATTGTCCTGCTACCGAAGAAGACGGGCAGGCTACAAAAGCCATTGTAACCAAAAGATAAAAAGACCCCCTCAAAAAACAAAAGATAAAAAAAATCACAGAATAATTGATGATTTAAGTTTATAATAACAATCAGATAGTAGAGACTAAGAAGTTGTTTGACAGGGCTATCTGACAGATGAAGTGATTATCTATTAGATTGACTTCACAACTAAATAGCTAAATCTCACACAGATTCATGCAGGAGCAGACAAGAATGACTTCCCCATTTGCACTGGATGATGGGAGCTAAAAGAAGTACTCTCTATCCATGGGTCCTTGTTCAAAACACACAAGAGTCACTTTAGAATCAATTCCCTCACCCTGCTCCTACTACAACATAATCAAGGTCTTGTTTAGATTGCAAAAAATTCAAACTGATGAATAGCACCACTTTCGTCTTATTTGACAATATTGTCCAATCGTGGACCAACTAGGCTTAAAAGATTCATTTCGTGATTTCCAACTAAACTGTGCAATTAGTTATTTTTTTACCTACATTTAATGTTCCATGCAAGCGGCTAAAAATTGATGTGATGGAGAAAGTGTGAAAAAACTTAGAATTCTAGATAATCAAAGAGCATAGCTTTGCCAAACAAGCTGTAAAGTGTTAATTTGTTTAGGTAAGAAGAGTGTGCAGAAAGAAAAGTATACACACAAACTTATACTGTATGTACTTACTGGGCTTTTGCATGGAAGAGCTGACTAAAAAGCTCAGGAAATATAGAATAGAACCTTATTTGAAACCTTGCTTTGGGATGCTATATATGCCATTTGAAAATCCGAAGCCTTTACAAAGTTCAGGAAAAAGTGTCATGTTTGAATAAAAAACATGCTAATCTCGGACCATTGGCGGCTGCCATCAAAACGAGCCTGCTGCCTGCGTAATAAAAGAAATGGAAAAAAAAAGGAGAACGACACATCCGTTAGACCGAGAGAGAAGGGACCTCAGCAGTCAGCTCAGCTCAGCTCACCTCGCTGTTCAGAGTCCAGACTCTGATTCCAGCTCAGCTCAAACTAGTAGTAGTAGCTTTCACGCTAGAAAACGAGCAATGGCGCGGCGGCCTGACCGATCGGTGCCATGGCCCATAATTTCAAGACGCGTTCCGATGGGTGAAGAATCAATCTTACGCAAGTATACCAATGGAAACTGCAAAATAGTTGTTGTAATTCTCCTCTCCTTACAGCGTATTCCGTGTTCCTAAACCTCCTCTTTCTTTTGTTGCGAACAAGTTGGCCATTATCCGCTTTCAGTTAGCTTGGTCGCCGTCCCGGTCAAAAGCTGGCCATTTTCAAATAGCACAGTTTCAGCTTTCAAATCATAGGTAAAACTGACACAAGTTGGTGAAGGATTAGTAGGCTTCCTTATTCTTAACAACCCATGAGTATTTAAAAATTAGGTGAAGTAATTAAGTAGTAGCCGCTGTACTAGGAATGGTAGCAGGATGCCGGGATCTATCTCTATCCGTGCTCAAGCAATTAGTAACGACTAACAAACCCGAGCGTACAATAATTTAATCCGGCAACGCCCAACGCGCCGACGATGCTGGTAGGGCCACCGGGTCACGTGACGAAGAACTGGCGTGCAGTGCAGTGCAGTGAACCGCTTCCGCATCATGGCCATCACATCTCGATCATGATCTCCGGCCGGCCCTTATCGCCGGGGACGGGGAGCTGGAGCGGTGGCCCGCCCACAACGGCGACGGCGGTTCGCGTGATCCGCTTGTTCCCGCCCAAACCCACCTCACACCCTCTCATTACTCGGCGGGCGGACACCGAATTCTGACGAACAGCGTCCCTGTTGCCCATACGCAACGCTCCGTGCTCCCGCTGCCGGCGGTTCCAAGATGCACATGCGCTTCCACGCAAATTGCGGGTGACTCCAGCTCTGTCCGGTTTGGCATGGCATGGCATGGCCTTTTTGGACTTTATAGTCTTTGTAATCTATAACTAATTATAAAACGCACAGAAAATTCTTTCATCATGGCCAAATCTGTTCCGTACGGATAAACATATAGTTCCTTGTCACCCGCCAGCCAGTTAGAGTTCATATGAGTGAAGGACTTTCAGACAAAGTTAGATTTAGTGTCGTAAAGGACTTGGGTTAGACCTACATCCCGTATCCCTTCGTCATACTAATTTTGGTCCGGCCCCTACTCGATTAACAATTCTACTGAAAGTCCAGAATGGCTCCGTGACGGACTTCTGTTTGGAGCAAAGAATTGAATTCCTACAGATCATATATAACTCCGAACTCATGGAATGGCCTCTTCCACGAGAAATTTGATGGAACACCTGATGGAGAATTTTCTTTCTTTTGACCATGTCTCTCTCTGAATTTTTCCTGTTTTTCTACGTCCTACTCCTATGTAAACATTTATTCAATCCATAGGATTACACGATGTTAGTGCATTATATTTTTGCAATTTAATTGTTGTTATGTTTCTTTTGTTTTATTTTATTGTTTTATGAACCACACAATAGTACAAGACAATGCGAGCGAGTTGGGAAAAATTGTAATTTTACAGCGCCCACAAGGCCATAATAAATGAAGAAGAAGAATAAACAACTACGGCAGACTGACTAAACAACAGCTCGTGGCATACAGCAGCTCGTGCCTAGCACCGATTGAAGCGATTGCCATTTATGTGTGACCGAAGACCACCATGTCATATACAAGGTGGTCTCAAAATGCCTAGTTAACAGACTACGCCCCATTCTGAAAGAAATTATTTCACCAACTCAAAGTGCTTTTATTCCTGGACGCATGATCACAGACAATGCTATCATAGCCTTCGAATGTCTCCATGTCATCCAACACTGCAATGACAAAAGGGGTGAATTTTGTGCTTATAAATTGGACTTGGCTAAAGCCTATGACCGTGTTGACTGGAATTACATCGAGAAGGCAATGGAAAAATTGGGTTTTGATAGGAAATGGATTTGTTGGGTGATGGAATGTATTAAAACAGTCAAGCTGTCAGTTCGCCTCAATGGTCAAATGCTCGATGCCTTCACGCCATCTCGTGGTCTTAGACAAGGAGACCCTTTGTCCCCGTATATTTTCTTGCTGGTTGCAGATGGTTTATCCTCTATTATAAATAAGGAAATCTCTACGGGTCAACTGAAAGAATTACACATTTCTAGGAATGCACCAGGGATCTCTCACTTGCTGTTCGCCGATGATAGCCTTCTTTTTGTTCAAGCCAATGAAGAGCAGGCTCTACTAGTAAAAAATATCTTGAGCACGTACGAAAAGGGCACAGGTCAGTTGATTAGCAAGAACAAGTGCAGTGTTCTATTTGGACGAAATTGCTCTGAGGGTAACATAGAGACAGTCAATCAATGTTGGGAAACTCAAAATAGAAATGCAGATGAAAAATATCTTGGTCTTCCAGTTCCAGAAGGAAGAATGGTCAAAGGAAAATTCAGAAGTCTAAAAGAAAGGTTTAGCAAGCGTGCAAACGACTGGTCAGAGAAATACCTTTCATGTGGGGCAAAAGAGGTTCTTATCAAATCTGTCCTACAGAGCCTCCCTACATATGCTATGAGTGTTTTTAAATTCTCTGCAGGTCTTTGTGATGAACTCGAACAATTGATAAGGAACTTTTGGTGGGGAGATGAGAATGAAAGAAGAAAAATTCATTGGCTTGCTTGGGACAAAATTACCAAACCAAAGCCCAGATGTGGCATAGGATTCCGGGACCTAGCCCTCTTCAACCAAGCGCTTCTTCCTAAACAAGCCTGGCGCCTCCTTCAGTTCCCTGAGAGTCTTTGCGCGAGATTGCTGAAGGCAAAATATTTCCCTCATGGAAATCTGCTTGACACTAGCTTTCCAACAAATTCCTCTCCGACTTGGAAAGGCATTGAACATGGACTTGAGCTGCTAAAAAAAGGAACCATTTGGAGAGTAAATAATGGCAGAAATATCCAAATCTGGAGGGACAATTGGATACCACGGTCGAACTCCCTAAAAATCTCTCGACCTGCAAAATCTACTAGAATACGCAGAGTGTCCGACTTGATCCTAAATAATCCAAGACGCTGGAATGAATCCCTCATAAAGCAAATATTCTTTCAGCATGAAGCTGAAGAAATTCTCAGCATCAGGATTCCAGAAAATGAGGGTGATGATGTTCTTGCTTGGCACTTTGAAAAAAATGGTTTATTTACGGTCAGAAGCGCATACAAACTTGCCGCAGAGATAAACTCCAATGAGTGCAGCACAAGCACATCGGCTGACAGGAAAAATTTTGAGGCCATCTGGACATCACCAGTGCCACAGAAGATAAAAGTTTTCACATGGAAGTTGGCCCGTAATGGCCTTGCGGTGCAAACAAACAGATTGAAACGTCACTTAATCCCTGATGCCACGTGCTCAATCTGCGGAGTAGAACCTGAATCTGATCACCATGCCATGGTCCGATGCACAAAAGCTGTTGCTCTTCGTCATGCCCTCAGACAAGTTTGGGAGTTGCCTGGTGAGTCATCCTTTTATTACACAGGTCCCGATTGGTTGCTAGTCCTGCTCAATAGTGTCAACAAAGAAACAAGAGCAAATCTGATGCTTCTCTTCTGGAGGGTTTGGCATCTCAGAAATGATGTTATTTTTGGGAAAGGTGAAAGTCTGATTTCTGCCTCGGTTGGTTTCATTGTAAATTACCTCAATCCAATGAACCCAAACAGTGAGTTGGACACTAAAGGAAAAGGGAAAGCAGTTTGTTACCCTGGGCATGTAGAACCCTCCGTTGTTGTTCAGGATGATAAAATAGAAAAAGTTCCTTGGTTGCCACCTCCCCATGACTGGATTAAACTGAATGTGGATGCAGGTTTCGATCCCCACTCTGGTAACGCCGGGCTTGGTTTCATTGCTAGAAATCATGCCGGTGAGGTATTGTTCTCAGGATGGTCATGTGACTGGCGATGCACATCAGCTGAAGAAGCAGAATGTCTTGCTGCTTGGGTGGGTCTAAAACATACCCTCGCCTCCTGGAATGGGCGCCTCTGGCTAGAATCTGATTGCTTTGCGACAGTATGCTATTTGAACGACTTGTGCAGAAATCGTTCTGTTAGCTGCCACATCATTGAAGAAGCAAAGGGTTTCCTTCAACAATTCCAAGAGGTCAGAGTATCCAAGTGCCACCGAAGTGTGAATGAGGTTGCGCATGAGTTGTGTCAGTTTGGTAGGAGAGAGCTTTCTAATGTTTTTATTGCTAATGGCATCCCAACCTACGTGTCGGTCGTTTTAGCTCCAGCATGTAACAACATTGTTTTAATATAATTAAGCTCTCCCCTTTAAAAAAAAAGAAAAGAGGGAGTATCTACCATCCGTGACAAAGGCCCAGACGGTGGTACCGTGCCGAGCATCTGGCGCATATATACATGCATGACTGACAAATAAAAGGCCAATCAGCTAGACGCTTGCTCTGTTGTATAATGCTACACCCTGGGAGATCAAATTATCGTTTTGCCTTGATGATGCTGCCGCCATTTTACACAACGCCTTACACAAACAATAGCACTTCTGTATGGGAACTTTTTTACACAAACAATAGCATTTCTGTGTGGGAACTTTTTCACTGTGGCTAGAAAACATCAAGGAAGGCAGGCATATATCTTCTACCTATATTCTCTACTACCAAAACATGTAGTATACTGGTGTTGCTGCAGAGAGTCGTGCGACGCACCGTCGTGGCCACTCACCAGGATATGGGCTTGAACGGTGCGAACACTGAAACCGAGTTGTGCCCACCAAATCCAAACGAATTGGAGATACCTGCATGCCAGAGGGAGGAATTCATCACTACTAGTGCCAGCCTGCAGGGAAGGGATCGTTTCAGCTCTGTACAAATGCATTTGACAGTTCGCCACTCACCGACGTGTACTTCGTGCCGCTGTTTCACCCCACCCACCGTGTCAAATTCACCAACCGCTGGCTCAGGATTCTGCAGTCGATAGAGCAAAAAAAAAAATCATTATCATCTTTGTGTACAAAGATTGCATGTTGTATAACAAGATAGAAATTCATTCAAAGCAGGATTCAATTTCTCGAGGATCAGTATTATTCATCAGAGATGTAAATTTACTGAATGAAACCTGTATGCAAATTAGCTTACAAATTGGTTTATGGTTGGATGCATCCAGCCTGTTGTTATGGCTTTGACGGTAGCGATGGCTTCCAACCCACCGGCTGCGCCAAGGCAATGCCCGATCATGGACTGCAGAAGAAGACACCGACAGAGAGGTCAGTTCCATCGTGCAAGCACCTCAAGTCAAGTTGGTGCAGCAAAAGAAGATTATTGGCAATTCGTCATGGTGCAAGCAAGAAAATACGAGATCGATCGAGCACCTTGGTCGCGTTCATTTTGATCTGGGACGGGTTCTTGAACACCTGCTTCAGTGCCTTCACCTCTGCCAGGTCCCCGGCAAGCGACGAGGTCGCGTGAGCGTTCACGTAGTTCACCTGCAGCAGCACATGCATCTTGCTCAGTGGATGGATCCGATCACCACGCAGCTTAACAAGTTCACGACAATGCAATGGGCGAAGCATTTTCCATTTTGGCAGGCACCCTACCTCCTCCGGCGCCACGCCGGCGTCTTCCAGGCTCCGCCTGATGCACGACGCCGCGCCACGGCCGTCCGGCCTCGGGTCCATCAGGTGGTGAGCGTCGCAGCTCGCCGCGCCGCCCAGGTACTCCGCGAGGATCGGGGCGCCGCGCCGCCTCGCGTGCTCGAGACTTTCCATGACCTGACAACCAAAAGCATCATCCATCCTCGTAATCAGCTTGCAGAGTGGCACGAGCAGCAACCATGCGTTCTCTCGAGAGCGCGGCGGCGCGCGCGGGCGTACCAGTATCCCGGCGCCTTCGCCCAAGACGAAGCCGTCGCGGTCCCTGTCCCACGGCCGGGACGCCGCGCCGGGGTCGCCGTTCCGCCGCGACAGCACGCGCAGGGCCGCGAACCCACCGAGACAGACGGGCGCGACGGCGGCCTCCGTGCCGCCCGCGACCATGACGTCGGCGCGGCCCAGCCGGATCTGGTCGGCGGCGGTGCGGAGGCAGTGGTTGGACGTGGCGCAGGCCGTGGAGAGGGAGTAGTTGGGGCCAAGGAAGCCGATCCCGGCGTCGATGGACACCAGCGCCGACGCCGCGTTGGACATCGCGAACGGGATGGTGCAGGGGGAGACTCCCCTCGGCCCCTTCCTCACGAGGTCCTCCACCCCGGCCGAGAACGCCGTCGCGCCGCCGATGGCGGAGCCCACGACCACGCCGGCGCGTTCCTTGTCGATCTGCGGGCCTCTGAATGGTCAGTTGGTACGATACGAATAAAGTAGATGTGATCGGCAAAAGCGGTGGGCAGACCCGGTGTGTGATCGGCCGACCTTGTACATGGCTCTGGAGCCGACGGCGAGCCCGGCAGTCGCGAGGGCCTTCCTGGCGGCGACGAGGGCGTAGCGTTGGCAGTCGTCGAGGTGGCGGTCACTCTCATCGTCGATGTGGCCCTCGCAGGAGAAGCCACGGATCTGGGCGGCGAAGCGGGTGGAGAAGCCGGAGGCGTCGAAGCGGTCGATGGCGCCGGCACCGCTGCTCCCGGCGAGGAGGTGGTCGTAGTACGCGCCCACGTCGTTGCCGAACACCGACACCACGCCCATGCCCGTGATCACCACCCGCTTCTTCGGGTCCGACTCCCGCCGTGGCGCCCGCGCCATCGATACCGAGACGCGGCGGGGCAGAGGTTGCGTGCGCGAGGGCACGTCGGCCGTCGCCGCCGCCACGGCCATGGCGTCCGGGAGGACGAGGGTTTGCATGGCTGAGGCGGTCGGGAGGTTTTGGGTTTGCGATGTCCGGCACGCACCGAACGGAATCAGGTTAATTGCGCACGCATATGCGCGCCGTTAACTGAACTCTGCTTGTCCCACTGGACTTAATGAAGAAACAATCAACCGACCGAGAATTCATTTTCCATGATTTATGTTTATCAATCCCAAATTGAGCTGATTTCAGTACTGCTAATGTGACATTTACCAAAACAAAAAAAAAAAGATTGAGGATCTCTATTGTAGATGTAGTTTTAAACATCAGAGAAGGATTCAATTCTCGAAATAGTTCGACAGAGTATAAGGAGTTTTTCATATTTAGAGTTTCAGTCCCCAAATCCAAATAAATCCACCTTTCTTTCTATTTATTACTCAAATAATCTATACCTCCCTTTTTTCCCCTATTCCCGTGGACCCAATGCAATTTTTACCCTCAGTTTCACCTCAATGATCGGCGGTTCTAGAAAATAAAAGACACCACACCCGAAATCCTCAAAAACCTACTGTACTACTCGGCACAAAATCGTGTTATATGGCGAACGAGCATCGTGTGCGCCACCAACCATGCATGTTTCATCTTCAGGCCCTGATCAGAAGGTGGTTTGTTTTACACAGGGGTTCAAATTGTAAAAGTCATCTAAATCAGGCACAGACAAATCCCAATCATGTACAGATTCAGAACCCAACAATGCCTCAGATTTTACTTAAAAAAAAACAATTCCTCAGATTCTTCAGCAACGTAAAATAAAACTCGCGATGCATACTGAAATTAACACTGGAAGTGGAAGATTTGAAGCAAACGCACATACCAAAACTGCTTAGTTCCTGATAACGAAAGCAAAACCAAACTAGTACAAATTCGAATTCAAAACTTGAACTCTCGGCGCAAAACATGGCTGAAAATGCAGCATAAACCCACACGCTACGGGCCTCTACGGCACTTCGTTGAGCTGCTGGCCAGGTGGGTCACGCACATGCACACGCGCTCGCTCTCCTAGCTAGTCTACTCGGCGGCGGCGGCGGCCATGCGCACGGGCGGGTTGTGGCGGTCGCGGGGCAGCCTGAGGCGGCCGAGCGCGCCGGCGGGGACGAGCTCGAGGTTCTCACAGTTGCAGATCTCGATCATGAAGCCGTCGGGGTCCCTGAAGAAGAGCTGGTCGATGGGCGACCCTTCCTCCTCGTTGATGGTCCGCTTCTTGTACCGGATGTGCATCTCCTGCAGCCTCCGCTCCATGGCGCCCATGTCCTCGCACTGGAACGACACGTGGTTGTCCATCGGGTCCAGCTCCGTCTCCGGCCTCACGTCGGGGGCCTTCCGCGCGTCGTCTCGCTGCACGAGGTGGATCCCCACGCCGTAGTTGAAGAGCCTGCAACATACGAGTTCGTCGGACAAGTCTGCCGGCCGGCGGCCCGCCGGAGAAGCTAAGTACAGATATGGTCCGCACGTACGTACCATGCGCCGGAGAAGTCGAGCGCCGGCGGGCGGTGGATGAGCACGAAGCCGAGCGCCTTGACGTAGAACCGGACGGAGGCTTCGACGGACTCGCACAGGCGGGAGATGTGGTTGAGCGCCATCATCGGCATCGCCGGCACGTCCTCGTACAACGACTTGGCCGAGAGGGCCGGGTCGCCGACGAACTCATTCTCCCGGTGGTGATGATTCCCTCCGCCGCCGCCAGCTTCGTCCTGCCGCAGCTGCCGGCTCGCCGCCGCCGCGTCCCTGCACGCTTCTCCCATGGTCCGTCTCGGGGCGTTGCACTCTCCACGCGCTAGCAGACAAGCTCTCGATCCGATCCGCGATCCAATCCGCCACATACCATAGCCAGAAGCGAGAGCGAGAGAGTACACGCGCGGCGCAGCTTTATACAAGGCGAGCGGGGCTCTGCGCGCGCGTGACCGTGACGCATGGCGCGGTCGCGCGCTCGTGCCGTCGCGCCGGCATGCCACGTTCCCGTGCGCCGCTTGCATGGACGGGTGGCGTCGGACGACGTGGCGGCCGCGCGGCTCGCCACGCCACGGCAGTAGCCTGGGACGAGAGAGAGAGCCCCTGTCAGGTCGGCACCGTGTGGCCGGCGAGGCGGCGTGCTGACGCCGTCTTCTACTCTTCTGCTGACTGCTGCGTAGACATGCGCATGCATGCCAGTATGCCTATGGAGTCCGAGCGGGTATGTGTCAGTTGTGAGCGCCATCACCCCGTGCAGGCGCTAGCTTAGCTTGTGCCATGGCGCCAGCACGGTTTAACACAGATGCAACAACTGAAGTTTGGGAGACGTGACACTGCCACGACTTTACCGGTCCGGGGTCGACGACCATTCTGCCTCGTGCCTTCTGCTACAGTACTGCTGATGATGATTGGATAATGGGCCGGACTCGGACCAGGAAGGCCTGCAGTTTGTGGGCTTGTGGCCCGGGTTGTACTCGTCAAGGGGCAGGCCTGGATTGTCGAAATGGGCACGGTCGTTCTTTGTTCTCTTTTAGTTTTGTTTTTTAGAGTTCGAGTCCTTTCTCTTTAAATAGCCATTTTATTCTTTGGTTCTATTTGCGAAGATCATCTCAGAGAGCAGGCACTTGATAGGGTCAAAGAGCCAAATTGGTTGACAAATACAGTATATGCTAGCATGTTGCTTATACTTCTATATAGACAACAAAAATCTACAGTGTGATTGCCCATCGGCAGAGGCATAATAAATAGCGCATTGGTTCTATAAAAACTGCCTAGAATTAAGATTTCATGGTAATCTTGTAAATATTTGGTGCTCCATTGGTTACAACACAATCAGTCCATAAGTACTCTCAGTTTTAGCATCACAGACCACTGTGATGCTAAAACTGAGAGTACTTATGGACTGATTATGTTGTGACCAATGGCACACCAAACAGTCCATCAGAACTCTCCGTTTTAGCATCACAGTGGTCCATTATGCATATATAACTCACACTCGAGACATATTACATGTTTGCAAATCACTCAACACAAATGTTGATACTACATCAAACCAATCTTTTAGAAAAAAAAACACTACTCCTTTTGTTCCAAGCTATAAGACATTTTGACTTTTCTATGTACAAAGTTTTTGCTATATGCTTAAAATATACACTATTCTAGATAAATAGTTAAACCAATGTATCCAGGAAGCCAAAACATCATATAGCTTATAATGGAGGGAAGTAACATTCACATGTCCAAATAAATGCAGTACCAAAACATACTTCAAAAATATATAGATATAGGTACACTCTTTTATGAACATGATCAAAGTCATTGAGTTTTAACTAAGGATAAATATAAAATACAAACTAGTATGGGAATGAAAGAAGTACTAATTTATCCATGTATAAAGTGTAAAATGTACTCTCCCATCCCTGAAAAAGATGCCACTACGTAGTATATAATAGTGTTAATTCAAATGTTTTTGAAATTTGACCAAAATTATATGAAATGATACTAAATCATCGTACTATTTGAGTATCATTAAATTCGTTGTAAAATAATTGAGTATCATTAAATTCATTGTAAAATAACTTTTCAGATATATTTATTTGAAGAGATATACTATTGTCTATAACAGTGTTTGACTTTCACCAATTCTATGATCTTTTTTTTTTCTAGAACGAAGGTAGTAAATTGGAATATCAATTTATATCTGGACTCTAGACAAGACACTAAGAAACGGGATTAGTATGCCTTGGTTTGGAAGTTATATACACACATCCGCTAATGCATGTTCAAATCTAACGGTTCAGAGTAATTCCATTCGATAAACAACGGCCTTGATCGCTCGTAGTGACGCGGCCGAAGGCTTCCAAATCACGCTGTGCCAGCACAAACCCCCGCTTTAACCCGATCAGATCCACAGCGATTCGGCCAAGTCCCCAACCCCTGTCCCGCCGCATCACCACCACCTCTCTTCTCTCCCCCTTCGATCTCCAGATCGCCCTCTCAATTCCTCCGCGCAGCGCCCGTGCCCTGGGCGAGCTAGAGAGAGCGCGCGCGTGCCCAGATCTACGCGGTCTCGCCGTCGATGGCGTGCATCAAGAGCGCGCAGCGGGCGGCGCTGACGGCGCTAGCGCCGGACGCGCCGTACCTCGCCGCGGGCACCATGACCGGCGCCGTCGACCAGAGCTTCTCCAACTCCGCCAACATCGAGATCTTCCGCCTCGACTTCCAGTCCGACTCCCCGGACCTCCCGCTCCTCGCCTCCGCGCCCGCCCCGGACCGCTTCAACCGTCTTTGCTGGTCGCGCCCGGGCGCCGTCGAGGGCGACTCCTTCGCGCTAGGACTCCTCGCCGGTGGCCTCAGCGACGGCTCCGTCGCCGTGTGGAACCCGCTTAGCATGATCAGGTACGGATCCGCCTCTCTCGCCCCGCTTCGTACTCGAGATCTGCTCATGTTCTGACTGAATTGCTGCTGTTTCAAGCTCCGAGGGGAAAGCGGAGGACGCCATGGTCGCGCGTCTGGAGAAGCACACCGGGCCGGTGAGTCGCGCGAGGCTGGCTATTTAGTTTTACGCTCCAGGCGCTCAGATGGGGTTGGCGTCGTTTGCTGATTTTGTTTGTGTGCCAGGTTTGTGGACTGGAGTTCAGCGAGCTCACGCCGAATCGGCTCGCATCTGGGGCTGAGCAGGGGGAGCTTTGCGTCTGGGATCTCAAGAACCCTGTTGAGCCAATTGTATACCCGCCACTGAAGGTACTTCAGTTTTGCACGGAGCTTACTGTCATACAATAGGATTACGGATTTGACTGATTGGTTATTCGTGAGATGTGTGATTTTAGCCATAGTGCCACTCATGGCTTGTATTGATTTGGTGTTGCTTTCTATTCCATGGTAAACATGATGCCATGCTGTGTGCTTAGGATGATCCTAGCGATTTTGCCATTCAATATGGTCCTGTTTCGAGTTGGATATGGGGTAGCATTCTCATTTTAATTTTGATTCAGAACAGAACTAGCCTGCATGAAACTGGGCTAGACTGATTGTGTAAGATTATAGTCGGAGCCATTATGACCTGGATGTTTGTGCCTGTGCTACACTAGTCTGTTGGATGCAAACCAAGTTTTTCCTCCTGTAGGTCCTTTATGTTATCTAACTGCGTATCCATGCTTGTTCTTTCATATGATTGATGGGGGTTGCTTTCAATGAAAAAATAAAGTTGGGACCTAGGGCACTGGGCACATGACACCATGTTCTGGCTAAATTCTTCTGATCAACCTTTTTTGTTAAGCATTTAATCATTTTTATTAAAAATAATTTTAACAGAGTGGTGGGTCCCATGCCCAAGCTGAAATCTCTTGTTTATCCTGGAATCCCAAGTTTCAACATATA
>DXKC01000534.1:0-25688 GCA_031170775.1 Cymbopogon citratus
TTGGGCATCGCGCGCCCAAGTTCCCGGACGAGATCGCGGTTCCTGAGTGCCGTGATAAACGCGGTGATGACGTCCTCGTCGGTGACGTGGGACAACTCGGTGCGCTTCTTCGAAAAGCGCTTCTGGAAAGCACGGATGCTCTCGTCGGGCTTCTGACGCAGATTGCGGAGCTCCCAGGAGTTACCCGGGCGCTCATACGTGCCCTTGAAGTTCGCTTCGAAGATCCGCACGAGATCGGCCCAGTCGTGGACCTTATCGGCGGGCAGATCCTCGAGCCAGCGCCGCGCATTGTCAGAGAGGTAAAGGGGGAGTTGTTGGATGATGGCACGATCTTCTTGTGCTCCTCCCATTTGACATGCCAAGCGGAAGTCGGCTAGCCAAACGGAAGGCTCGGTCTCACCGTTGTACTTGGTCAGGCTTGTAGGGGGTCGGAATCCTCTGGGCATTGCGGCTCGTCGGATCTTGCGGCTGAAAGTTCGAGGGCCAGGCGGCTCCGGGGAGCGACGCCGGTCCTCATCACTGTCGTATCGGCCGCCCCTGTGAGCACTGTACCCGCGCGCCTCGGCGTCTCCGTGCTTACGCCGGCGGGCGTCATCGATGTCGAACCGCGCGTCGCGCGGCTCCCTGGTGTCTTTGATGCGTTGCTTGACAGGTGCCTTGCCCGGGGTTGCCTTCTGGTGAACCGACGCCTCCCTTTCGTGTCGAGGGGGGGCAACTGGCCCAGTCGAAGAGGCTTCTCTCCGCCTTGAGGCGGAGCTTTCCGCCTGCTGGACTGCTGCTACCTTGAGTAGGTCCTGGACCCGCTCCAGGTACTGCTGTGCTTCTTGGTCCGATGGCTCGGGCATTTGCTGTAGCAACAGCGCTGCTGCCATGATGTTTTGGCTGGCTCGCTTGAAGGGCGTCGGCTCTGGCGGCTCTTCCTCCACGATCCGCTCGTATACTCGGTGCGCCCTTTCCCGAGTCCCCCCTTCTTGCGTCCGCGTCCGCATTTGCTCGACGGTCTGCTTGAGCTTGTGGAGGTTCTTCCGTTCCAAATCCAGGTTCGCCGTCATCTCCTCGAGCTGAGCCATCAGTGCCTCCCGTTCACCTGTGGCAGGGTGGATGTCGAGTGCTGGCGGGGACGCTTGGCTCTTGCCCCTCTGGGGGGCTGGAGTCGATGTCTGGCCTTTGTCCTTCGGGGGCGCTGGGGTCGACGGTTGACCTTTGCCCTTTGCGGGGGTCAGCGCGCCATCCGCCGGCGCAGCAGCGTCGTCGTCGTCGCTCGGGTCGTCCTGCACTTGGATGTTGAAGCACTCCCGCAGGTATTCCCGCGGGGGGGCCCCAATCATCGTCCGAGTCGGAGCCCCCGAGGGCGAAGCAGGGCCACCGACCGCTGACCCGTGCCTCGTCCTCCAACTGCTGCCGGAGCGAGCCGACCGTCGAGCGTCGAGGCTCCACCTCTCGTGGGAAGTGTGGCTCGATGCTTGCCAGCGCCTCGGCGAAGATTCCTAGGCGTTCTCCTGATATGTCGATGTCGTGGCTGAAGAATTTGGTGATCACTTGAGCAGCGTTGTCGAGACCGAACGGAAACCCCTCGACGGGCTCCCTCCGCGGGCGCTCGACGCAGATGGGGCCGTCGTTGACGTTGTCGCCGGCCGCCTTGGGTCCCGTCCCCGGGTAAGGGTCGGCCGTGTCTCCATGGAGGCCCTCGTCACCTGCCGGGAACAGGGTGTCGTCCTTGGACGCGGCGTCGGCTGGCAAGGGGTGATGAAGTCGGTGGCGCGAATGACGCCTCCTGGCGTTGTGGCCGGAACGACGCGTCCCCCTGGTTGACACAGGGGGCCGCCGTGGCTTCTCCTGGGAACCCTGACCGAGAGCAAGCGCATGTCGTAGCTGTGGCCTAGCGACACGAACTCCAGGCTCCCGAACCAGAGGACCGTCCCACGTGGAAGTGGTGAAAAGCTTGCCATCCGGGTAGATGGCGGGAAACCGGTGGTGCACGCGAGGCCCCTACCTGGCGCGCCAACTGTCGGTGTTCCGTCCCCGGGGGGTTACACCAACGAGTGAAATGGTGATGCGTGCTCCCTAATCCGGATGGTGATGCAAGAAGAACACACGATTTATCCTGGTTCGGGCGAAGAAGGCCCTACGTCCAGCGGGGGAAGGGGAAATGTATTATCTTGCACCTAAGTGCTTGTACAGGGGCGAGTACAAGGGTTACAAAACGTGTAATGGCTAAGGCAATCGGCGTAAGTATGGCAGCCCAAGCCCCCCTTTTTACGTTGGCCCGGTGCCCCCCTTTTATAGTCGAAGGGAGAAACCGGGTTTACATGATGGATAATAGGGGGCTCGAGCCGTAGTACGGTGGTGTTGATGCTCTGGCGAGTTGGCGCTCCTGTAGACGCACGCCGTAATGATGACCCTGTACCTCTACTTACGTAGGGTGGCGGCCTCGTCGTCCGTAATCATCACCTCTCCCCGTTCTGCGCGTACGGCTCTCGCGTTGTCGCGTCAGGAAATGCGCATTCGAGAGGGGGCTCGAGCATCTGGGGGCCTCGAGTGGCACGGTCGTCCGTGGGAAAGGCGGGTTAATAGTTGACCCTGATGTCACGAGGGGGGTACAGTGACGGGAGTCGGCGGAAAAGGTGCTTTCTGACCCCCCTGATTCCCGGCGACAAGCGGTAGGCGACAAAGCAAGAAGACGCACGCGCGCTCCCGCTTGGCATGCTACGCCTGCGCGCTAGGCCAGAGGGCGGTCAGGGCATTAAATGCGGTAGATGGGATCTTTAGGTAGCAGGGTCTCGAGGTGTCCGTTCGTCGGACGATTTTCCGTCACCGAGCGTGGGCTCGTAAGGCTGGTTGCTTTATGCCCCTTCGAGGGGGGTCCCGAGCCTGCGTTTTGGTGCGGATCTGGTAGTTGGGCCGCCGGCGCGGGCTGTATGGGAGCTCGAGGCCCGTTTGTGGGCTACTCTCGTGGGCCGCTCTTATGTGCCGGCGGGGGCCCTGTTTTGCTTATGGAAAGAATGTGGGGTTATGTGTGTGCTAGAGGGGGGGGGATCCTGGGGTTAAGGTACCCCTTCCCCAGGTATCCGACAGGGACGTTCGGATCGGTGAAGGAGCTTCGCCTGGGCGAAGGCGCTTCGTCAGGACGCATGCCTTTTGTCGGGGCGAAGGCGCTTCGCTAGTGCGCAGGTTCTTCATCAGGGCGAGGGCGCTTTGTCGGAGGAGCTTCGCTTGGGCGAAGGCGCTTCGTCAGGGCGAAGCGCGTTCACTGATCGACGAAGGGTACTCGACAACAGAGTGCCCGGGAGTACAATATCCCAACATTATCTCTATTATGATGCAGGTGCCGAGAGGAAGGGACCCAGATGGCGTGTCGACGTCTACCTGACCAACGCACGTGGGCGCCCGCCCGGTCGGTCGGTGGCCAGGCAAGGGGCTGCGGCGTCAGCTGGACTGTCATGTCCAAGCATATTCGGAGGATATTCGAGGGCATCGACAATGTTCATAGGGGTAGAGTCGTCATGTAAAGGCCTACAGGCGCATATAAATATCCCCTCCCTGGGGTTGTAACATGAGGGAGTAATGAGAATTGATTCCAAGTCTTATCCTTGTTACCGACCACTTGTGAGTATTTGTTGGTTGTGTCTTTCGGTCTCGGCTTCGCGTATCAAGTTCCCGGGCCGAAACAACATCAGAGAGATTAATCTTCATACTTTCATCAAGAATACACTCCCAACTATCTCTCAGCTCAGGTGTCAGCCACCTACTGAAAGATATATCTTCTGGGGCATGGACAATTTGGTAGACAAATATGCCTTGTTGGTTACAAATTCTAAAAAGATTAGGTATAAAATACACACTGATTCATCACCCACCCAAGTGTCTTTCCAAGCCAAAGTAGACTTTCTATTCCCAAATTTATTTTTTCTCCCCTGCATATAGTTGTTTTTTATTTTAAGCAAATCAGTCCAGATGTGAGAGTTGTTTGACAGAAGAAATCGAATCCTTCTTCAAGTACTCCCTCGGTCCCAATAAATATACAACTATGGAAAACATGTCAGTCAAACTATGTCAACTTTGACCAAGTTTATAACAAAATGTATTAGCATTTATGTCTCAAAATATTTTTTATGAAACTATATTTCATAACCGATCCAACGGTACTTATTTTGTCTCATAAGAGTTAATATTTTTCATATAATTTTAGTCAAAGTTTGCGATAGTTAATTTCTTGGGATGTGAGAATTGCATATTCATTGGGATGGAAGGAGTACTTATATGTAATAATATCTTGCTAGAGCCCGGATTCCCTTTCTAACTTCCACCATTTACAAAGTAGGATTAGGTTCATTTTTCTTAGGTCTTTAATGACCAGACCTCCTTTTCTCTTGCTTTTGCAAATCTTAGGCCACCTGGCCAAGTGGTATTTTCTTTTAATATGTCCTCCTTGCTCAAAAAAGATCCTTCTAGATTATCAATCCTATCTATCACTGTTTTGGGAAGAAGGTATATTGACATATGATACATAGGGGCATTGTTTAGGATGGCAGTAATAAGACTTGATCTACCAACTATTGACAGAGATGAGCCTTTCCAAACATCCAATCTTTTTTCTACCTTTTCCATGATAAAGAGCCAATCTAACAAATGGAGCCTACTATTGAAGGGCGGCCCTGGTGCAAGCGGTAGAGCTTTACCGTCTGTGACCAAGAGGTCCAGGGTTCAAGCCCCAGCCTCTGCACATTTGTGCGGGAAAGGCTGTTGGCTATTTTTCCTTCCCCAGACCCCGCAGTGCGGGAGCCTACGACACTGGATACGTCCTAACAAATGGAGCCTACAAAGACTTACTGGGACTCCAAGATATTTGATGGGAAAGTAACCAATTTGACAGTTGAAGATTTCAGCATATGATGAGGCTAGATTGTCATAATCATTAATCATAACAACTTCACTCTTGTTAAAGTTGATCTTAAGCCCTGCCATCATCTTATACAAGTATAGCAAAAGCATCATGTTTCTAGCTTTCTCAATGTCATGCTTAAGGCACATGATAGTGCCATCTGTATACTAGAGTATAGCCGCACCTTTAGGGGATTATATGATCAATCAGTCCTATGTTGAGCACGAATGGCATTCTAGTTAGACGATCTGCCACAAGTTAAACAGTAGGGGAGACAAAGGTAACCCATGCCTGACACCCTTGTGATTTTTCATACATGGGCCAACTAGATTATCGAGTCTCACACTCATAGTGCCCCCAACTTGTCTTATCCAGTCGCACCAAGTTTTACAGAATCCTCTAGCCTATTGACATTTGAACAAAAAATGATAGTTGATGTTGTCTTAAGCTTTTTCAATGTCAAGTTTAAGAGTGACACCACATTTCTTTTTTATCCTAATTTCATGCAAGATCATGCTATGTGCGTTAGAAACAGTAACTAAACCATGCATGTAGTGCGTCAGAAACTGGGCCTAGATCATGCCATGTGCAATTTTATTTGTATGTAGAAAGAGGAATAAAGAAATTATTTTGTTATTGAACACGAAGCACATGGTTTCTAGAAACTAACCCGTCCTCAAGTGATCTAATTGAGTAATTATTAAGTTATTTACACTAAGAAACTTGTTAATACAAGACAAGATGGTTGAATCTCTGTCACATACTGCTACAATCGTCACAAAACAATATTTCCGGGACAATTTTAGATATCATCATATATTGAGCATCATGGAATGACGTGCATGATAGTTATTCACAAACCATCACAAATTAACGCAACTCATGATGCTTTCATATTGTGATCAGCCTAAGGCCCATTTAGCCCAACCCAAGCCCAATGTTTGTGACAAAAATAACCATCATAGGTTGAATATCTACATCATTATTATGGTGATGTGGATACTATGTTGACATCACAACCAGTTTGGGTGAGTAGGTAAGCTATATATATATGTGGGTTGTCCAACCATTTGAGGAGGCTGAGACCTTTGTGAACCCAACCACATGTACGAGACCAAAGTTAGTCATCCACTCATATATGCATAGTTTGATAATTTGTCTTTCAAATCAAATAACCTTTAGTGTGATAATAACCATGTATTTTGGACCTAATACTTTAACTGGCACATATGTGGTAGCATTTTTTTAATCATGTTTCTTCCACTATTGCTAATTTGCATATTGGAATTTACACACATGTACTCACAACACACATCTCTCTGGTGCAATTTAATCATTTCTCACATCATGGCATCCAATTAACACATAACACAACACTGACATTTGCTAATAAATACTTTAAGATCAGTCACCGCAAAATACATGTATAAGTAAAGTGATTTTTCTAAGACATAAACTTATGGTGCATGCTACTGTGTAAGATCCATCATCGTCATGAAGATCTCCATCCTCCTTTGACAGCGGGCGTATATTTGAGCACTCTTGAGGCAGCGGTTTTGGTGAAATCCTAAAAGGTGAGGATGATAAGACTAGTATAATAAATGTGGCAGAACCTCCTAAATAATATGACCCACGTGCATCAGTCATTGCCACCAAAACCTTTGACAGCCATGCATTTGACCTAGAGAACTTAGGAAGCTTTGTCGAGTGTCCTCATCCACATTTAACAACTCATACCAGGATCAATAAAGGAGTAACTACAATATTACAACATTTGATACAAAACTTTTACATCAGTGTAGAAGAATTTAAAATAATATTTTATATATTAATATCAAGTTACTTTTATAACTTAACTTCAATTGCGGAAGTCGAGTAGAACTATAGAAGACAACTTAGATAGAGCACCCAAGTCAGGAGAGGACAACCAAATCACATCGAGCCAACCGACATGACTAGATTAGTAGCTTCAGTCAAAACCTGCAAAAGGGGTTAACCTGAGTACTCAATTGTACTCTGCAAGACTTTACTCGATAAAAGGAAAAAGACTCCAAGGATATGCTGGCTTAAGGGATTAGTGAGGCTAGAAAATAGAAGTTTTGTAGAAAAGCTTACAAACAGTTGGAGCCTACTTTTAATATTATAGTCAAGATTTACCATAATTATTTAGTGAAGCTTGTTAGATCTAGATTTGCACCTACTCTCTCTCAATCACTTGAATTAAGCATTACATTTGAGGACGATCTTTTCTTTTCTTTCCAAAGTCACCATATTCCACTTGTTAACTACATTGATGAACAGAGAATCGAGTCTCCATATCTGAGTAGCAACGACGATTCGAATCAATTATACCCAGCTAGGAATCTCTAACCACACGACATATGTAGAACCAAATCTTGCATATGTCAACCATTCTAAACGGATCCTCTAAGGCCAGAACGGGTCCATCGCCACCTGAGAGCACAGTACTCCATCCAGCTCCCAGCCAGGAGGGTACACGCTACTCCCGCCATCTCTCCACTCCCAGTGGGAGGTTAGCCGTTCTCGCGATAGAATAGCCGCGATAGGGCTTACCGGAGTATGTGGTAAGTTATAAGTCTCGATTCACGCAGTTCAACAATAGACGGGTCCTAGGTCATCAACAGACAGAAACACTACCAAGGGACTCCTTTTCCAAAGCAAGTTACCCGAACTTGATTTAACATTTCCATATTCATAATCATAAGCTCTCATGACACGCCATCAGGCCAGAAGATAAAGAGTAAACCTATGTCTCGCGAATGATGAAACCATCATTCGACTTCTACCGAAGTCTATAAGCATTGCCGAGCATAAGGGATCGACCCACACATACTAGTGGGATATCATCTGGATACAAATGTAGATCAAGGTTATCATGCAGCAGCGGTATCAACCAACTCCTACTACTTAATGCACATTACACTAGACTTAAAAATGTAATAAAGTTCTATAAAACAGAGAGGTAGGTTGTACGTCCGAGGCTTGCCTGCATTGCAGAGAAGTTAGTTCCACAGAAAGATCACAAAATCTGAGATTTGACACCAACTTCATGGATGGACAACACCAGCACATTGATGGATGACCTTCAACACCACTGGTGAACGACACCTTTCGAAGATCGATCAGCACCAACCTCAACAACACTTGCTCAACACGAATCTTCTCACTCGCATATGTACTACACGTACATGTTTTAGTATGATAAAATGTATGACATGATGCATGAAAGTGCATTGGTGTAAACATAACAAGATAAACCAACTTGAGTACAACTTCCCTTCACTGGCTAGGGTTATCTTACAAAGCATTTCAATTATTAAACACAAGCTAACTATGGACACACAAGAAAATAATTAAGTTGCCAAGGAACAACAAGGGTTTTGTGTCCCAAGGTCCATAATCAATAGACCTGAGCAAATTTAGCCCGACCCGGCCCGCGGGCCCGGCCCGAGCCCAACGTGTTTTGGCTCGCCCACGAACCTTAATGGACTGGGCTTGGGTAGAGATTTCGAAGCCCGGTGAAAAAGAATTAGGCCCAAACCCGACTCGGCCCGCTGTTTTTATCTATTTTACACAAAAAATGTGCGGACAGCCCGCCCAGGCCCGGGCCCGGCCCGAAAAATGAGTCCCGAGTTGGCCCGTGAGACGTTCATGGGCAAGATTTTTTCGGCTCGAAATAAACAGAATTTGTTTTGGCTCGACCCGAACCCGGCCCGGCCCGCAAAATTCCCAGGTATAATAATCGACATCCAAAAATCCACCCAAGTCATTTCATGATTTATGCTAATCACTCTAATAATTATTTAATTAACAAAGAAAGTACATAATTAATAATATACTCAAACATACTCACATTCATCCTAAACTTTTACGAGAGATCAGTGACAACAAGACATGGCTACTTTATAAGTTTCACATTCTCAGGTTATATAAATTAGTTACTACGAGAAAGATAAGATTTAATTGTAATTAAGTATGTGAGAGCAAAATAAATGCAAAACTCAATATTTTATATAACACGTGATCATATTAGGTACCAAACTAACATTAAATCATCATACAAAGTCTGTGGAATCACATTTTCTATTTATTAATTTTATTTTAATTATAAACCATTTATTAAGCTCTAAACAAGATAAAATAAAAAACTCATATGGCATCCAGTGAACATGAAATTTTTACTAGAGCACACACATAGCAGCAGTAAGATATCACAAAAATTTTAAATCATTTAGAGCTACACAAAAAGAGAGATGAATTTCTTCCTTTTCAAACATAATTAAAAGACATAAATCAAAACTTACTATTTTACTACCAAACATGACATATTTAATATTTTTAATAAAAACTAGTCACAAGGAGTACAACACAATTTGGTTTACCAAAATTGGAGCTACCAAACTCCAAATATGAAATTTTAAAGTTTTATTAAAACTTCTACAAACTCCTTATAGCACTATTCACATGAGTCACATGTTATGTAGATAGGACACTGCCTTTTGTCGAATTGTTGCGTGACGTCCTTGACGTGAATTGGAAACAGAGGAGCTCATCGAGACTCGCGGTTCCGGCCATGGGGGCGGTCTGCAGTGGAGATGAAGGGGTGCCGGAGCATGGCGAAGTCGGGCCGCACCCGTGGGGTGGTAACAGCTTGGCGAGGGGCGGCCCATGGCGGCACAGCCACGCGAGCGGTGGAGCGGCACTGCGGCTGTGCTCTCCGGCGGTGGCTGGACTTGGCTAGCGCGCGCGAGAGGTCAAGAACGACAAGTAAAAGGTAGTGGCGCACACGGCCGCGGCTTTGGTGAGGCGTGGAGGAGCGAACGACGGCTGCGGCCGGAGCTCGGCCATGGTGACCATGGCGCCGGTGCTCTGGCACTGCTGGGAAGCGAGGAGGGGCGAGAGCGAGCGCTAGAAAGAACAAATGGCGTCTCAGGACCCTTCGGCCTCTCCCCAGTGCGGCGGCAGAGTGCAAGGGCGCGTGGCAAGGATGGCGCGCGGCAAGCGGCGGAGCTAAAACGATGGCGAAATCGACCACGGCGGTGGCAGCGGCGCGGGCTTTATAGCGAAGCTGAGCAGTGCGAGGACGACACGCAAGTACATGCCGTGCCAGCGCGAAGCAGGAGGTGGCCATCGGGCGAGCCTGGAAGCCGGTCGAAGAGCGGCGGCGTCGGCATGCAGGCAGGCAGCTTCGTGGCAACCTGATCCCCCTCTCGAGTTACTGTATTAGTATCCTCCTTTTCCTTTTTTTTTTAAATTACTCTCAAATTCGTATATGAACTTGAAAAACTCACAACACGAATATTGTTCAAAATTTTAAGATAAACAAATTTTCTTTTGGACTCATCCTCAAATTCCAAATAGTTTTAAAAATAGATTTTCAAACTTAGAATTTGAATTTAATTTAAATAAATAATATATTTACAAATTTGGCACTTAATTAGTGAACAACCAATATTTAAACACCACAGCCATTACAATATTCAAAGCTCAAGCATCACACTAATTTATAAAACAAAAATTTGGACAAGTTTAATTCATGAAATTGATTTATTAATTACCCAAAAATTGTACCAACAATTCGATTAAATTTAGACATAACTCGAACAACTTTCATCGATGTATCATTGAGCAATTTTTAGACAGAAAAATTTATATTAACAAAGTCTTAATTATTTAAGAAATTTTTACATGTTCACAAAGATTTTTAATAAACATTATTTGTAACATTACATGTATCATAAGAAACACCAAATATGTACGTGTAAATGCTATAATTGAAACATGGTAAGCTTTCATGTCACAATGCTTGGTGATTATGCTTGATGATGCTCATGATCAAGTTTTTAATTACTTCTTAACATCTAGGATGTTACAATAAATGAGATAGGAAAATGAGAGGATACATAGAGAAAAAAGAAAAAAAAATAGAAGACACCTACAGATGGCGTGACAAATTATATTCAGAGTGTTTAAGCATTGTGAATTTAATGTCAACCAATTGTTCATTAGTATGTTTAGATTGTTTAAATGGATTACTTTTGATTTCTCTAAATAGAAAATTGTATTGTTACTAGTCGCATGATTTTTCACACGAAAACATGCGCTTCGTGCCCGAGGGCTCGAACCTGCGAGCTCAACCATTGCGTGTTCCTCCCCTAGCTACTCCACCCGTAGGACACCAGTATCTATTTGATATTCGTCCTCTAATTTTATGTTCATCTTTTCAAATTATTATTAAAGACCCAAAACTAATTCAAATGAAAAGTTGTCAACTAAAAAATCCTCAACATTTTAGATCTATGACTTTTGTTTTTGTCATTTCTCCATCCAAGGCCATTTAAGAATTTCAAATCAAATGTGAGAAATTCAAATGTAAATTTTTCTTGCCTAAATGATTTCAGATGAAAGGTGGTACATTATAAAGTTCTATAACGTTTTGAAATCTACAACTTTTCTTTTGGTTATTTCCCCATCCAAGGTCATTTGATTTTTTTTTTCAAATTTCAAATGTAAGAAATTTAATTGTAATATGAATTCAAATGAAAAAGTTATAAACTACAAAGTTGCTTATCTATTTTTTTGTTTTGGTTGTTTCTCCAACCTAAGCATTTTATGGGCCGGGCCGAAAAAACTCCCGATTATTTCGGGCCGAAAACTTCTTGCCCATGATCGTCCCATGAGCTAGCTCGTGCCTTATTTTTCGGGCCGGGCTCAGGGCCTGGGCGGGCCGTCCGCATATTTTTAGTGTAAAATTGCTAAAACTAGCGGGCCATATCGGGTCGGGCCTATTTTTTCATCGGGCTTTAAAATCTCTGCCCAGGCCCTGTCCACTAAGCTTCGGGACAAAACCTGTCGGACTCAGGCCGGGTCGGACTTAATTTGCTCGGGTATAATCCAAGGTTGTTTAAAAATTTTGAATTTACTAGCTCATATTTTTAGAGACAGCTGAAATCGACTTCTGCCTCTAAAAATTGGTTTATATAGGTGGCTAGGAATAGAGCCACCTCTAAACCTGGATATAGGTAGCTAGGAATAGAGCCACATCTACAAATATATTTCTAGAGGTGGCTAGTTTCGGAGACCATTATTGAGGTGTTTTTATATTAATCCGCTTCTAGAAAGGCTACCGTCTTAAAATCGTTTTTAGTAGTGATAGATAGAGATAATTTAGATAAAATATAGATATGGATGTACATATAGATATAGATTAGGAAACATGCCCGTGTGTTGCAACGGCAAAAAATATTATAAACTATTTCCAATTTCTTTTTTATAAGATTTGAGATCTATAAATTATTAGGTAGTTTACATCCAAAATATAAGTAAACATTGGCAATAATATGATTGTGTTTTGGCATGGCAATCAATAAAAATGAGAGTAAGAATGCTGAGAAAGTAAGCTATAACACCTGCTTGCCTAGCCTCGTCCCACAAAGCGAGTCAAGCTTCGATGGGGCATTCGCTTCTCTTGCCGACACTCCTCTCACCTCACACTGTCACACAAGTTACTCATGTTAAACTTGATTCGAGGCCGAGAGGAACCCCCATGCTCAGTTTGAGCTGCGCACCTTGCTTATTGTCTGTGCATGGATCTGACAGCCTAGGCGGTCAAGCCAATGACGGGCCCTTGTGGAGGTTTGCTCCTGTTGCAAGCACTCAACCGGCAACAGATTGGACCTGGGTGGTGTTCTTCCTTATCGTGTACGCCGCACTGCTCGTCTGATCTGTGCTCGCCTCCATCTGCACCTGGCACTACATCACCTCCTCTATGGATTCGCCTCCTACCAAGGTCCCACTTGGGCCACTTGGCCGCTACACACTACACCGGTGTCACATACAGCTCCATGTTTGGACTTCTCGCAATGGGCGCCGTCGTCACATACAGCGCAGCCTACTCTCCATGGGCTTCGCCGGTGCCGCCCGACCATGCTCGATTCGAGGCTAGTGAGGCTGAATTATCTAGTTTGCTTCAGTAATTTGATAGTTTGGTTGGAGACGACGTATTGTTTCGAGTAAAAAATATTTATATTTAGGTGCATTGAAATTTGAAGAGATTTTTTCTAGAATTATCTTACTTTTATTGTTTTAGCACATTCTAACTTTAAGATCATGTGTCATCAGGAGAGAGGTTATAATAGGATTCATATTTTTTATATGAGTGGGTCCACACAATTATCACAGTATGTAAATTGGAAAAGCTAGAAAGGTCGAGCGTTAAAAAAAGACGTAAACTTTTTTCACGTAAGGACAAGAACTTTTACCACGTAACAAACGTATATATAGGACTTTTTGAAGGAGGCTACGGAGTCCAAAGAAAGGAAATCAGAAACCAATTTAGTGCGTAGTTAGTCGCCAGCCACGTGACCATGAAATGAAATCAGACATAAAATTGAAAATATAAACCGTAATCGAGTCAATCTCTTAGTTAGATGAAAAAAAAAGGTGGAATGAAATTTTCACAATTAAGTATTAAAGAGAGATAGAGATAGAGATAGCGACGGAGATATATTTTACATTGCCTAAGCACTTAAGTAATGAACGTGGGAAACTAGAGAGTCATCACCTACATTTGGCCTCCTTTTAAATCTAGCCCAATCTTTATCACTGGGCCTGAATCCTAGGGTCCGGGTCAGTATTATTTTTGGACTGATCCCTCTCCCGAAGTTTGTATAGAATTTTTGTGCTTACAATTTGGCTAAGTACGGTTGTACGAATTAATGAATCCAAGGCCATACAGCTGGTGGCAGGATAAAAAAAATGGAATTCGTTGTGCCAAAGAAATATACTAGTTTAGCTTGTCCATAGAAATTATGGAGGAATGAAGAAGTTGCCATTTATGAACTTGAACCACATGGTTTATAGAAATTGACCGGGTCCTAATTGATCTCGTCGAGTATAAAGCTTAAAAAGATACTTTTAGCCAAAATAAAAAAGCTTAGTCCCACTGTAATGTTTTTTTGGCAGCCTAGTAAAATTTACATTTTTTTCCCCAAGAAGGCAGGTTTCCTTTCGGACGTTTCCTTCTAGAACATCTCTGGCCTGGTCCTGCCGTCCTCTGATATCGGCCGGGACTCCAGGAGGCGACTGCTAATCGGTGATCGGCACGGGGAAGGCGTGAGTCACTCACAGTCGCCGGAGGCATCAAGCCTTACGGCTAGCCCCGATTCCGGCGCAGATAACGGAGGCAAGGGGCCGGGGCGGACCCCGGACGCGCGTCTCGCGTGGAGCCCCGCCGCCGCCGCACTGCCGGCCTCCCTCCCTGTCTCTGCTGCTGCTGAATTCGCTGGTGATTAAACTCTTCCCCCTCTTTTTTAAAATGTGTTTTCACTGCATTCAGCTGCTCGTCGAATTTTGTTTCTAGGGGTGCCTTATTAATCCACTGCAGCATTGTTCAGCTCTTGTTGATTGTTTGGTACACGATTAAGAAACGGATATTGCTTAGTGTATTTTTCTAAATTTTGGGGTTCATCTGAAACCCTGGATGCCACATGCAAGTCTGCAGTCGGGGTGTGGTTTGGGTGGGTGTGTTGATCAGATTTTATTTATTTATTAAAGGGTCCTTTGTACTGTTCTGTCAACAAATATCTGATCATGCTTTATTTATTCTTGTTTTTTGGTTGATGTGCTCAGCTGCATTTGATCATCCGATGATGAAAGCGATACATTGGCGCTAATTTGGTGGGCAGGATGAATGTTAGACAGGCAGCACATCTGATGTTGGGGCAGACAGTTCAGATGAACTTTGGTGGCAGCAGGGGGCTGCAGCAGCACCAGCCGCTGCAAGTTGCTTCACGCTACACTGGCATGGATCCTCTGTTCTCAAGAATGCGCATTGAGATGCGCCACAAGATGTAAGCTTTACCACTTGCCAAATCCCAAGTTCCCAGCTAGCTCTGGTTAGTAATTTGTGCAGAGTTGTTGAAAGATGTATCACACTAACTGAAGAACTGACGCTAATCGAAAGGTGTTGTGTTTAACTAGAAGATTAAATTATGATGCTTCTTATAATGCCATATTATCATTGGCAGACTTGATCGGATTACAAAAGCGATTAAACCTGATGTGACCCAGAGCCTCGAGAAACTTGCAGAGAAGTTAGAGGAAGAACTGTACAGACTGTACTCAAAGGTAAAACTTCTGTATTTCATTTTCATTCTTAGCAGCTTATATTGTATCCATGCTTTTGCTGATGTGTGCTTCTTTCCTCGTTTTTTTTACACGAAAAAAAAAATCCTGTGAGCAGTCTGACTACCATGTAATGCTGCAAGAACAAATCGAGCCACACTTTCAAGTTGCTATTAGGTCCCTCTCCAGCCAAGGTCATCAGCGTCAACAAATGTCGCGTCAGCCACCAAGTTCCTCCACCTACATCACAATGGTTCCAACACCTGGTATGGCTTACAGTGAGTGCGAATGGAGAACACAGGGTTAGCTCAATGACTTTTATAACTACCTGCAGTTGGCTTATGTTTCCGGACACTATGTTCTCCCCCCTCTTGTTGGTTCTTTCATTGCAGCTACTCACTATTTATGTTGTAGGATTCATATCCAACAGCTACCAGGATCCATCCATCAACGTCCCACAAAATTCCTCAGCTTATAGTGACTCATCAGCGATGTGTCCAGAGATTATGCAACAGCAGGTAGATCGTATGGTTCAGGCTCCAGGATTTAGCCATCATCAGATTTTACCTGCCAATCCTATTGGCACTAATGGAGCTGGATGCCTCAACGGGGAGTGGAATGCCATGCCTTTAGTGCAGGAGCAGCAGCCGATGCCTTTTTCTATCAACCAAAGTAACTATCCACTGCAGCATCTAGATACCCATGTTGGCTCTGGAGTGGATTCAAGAATCCTGGAGAATTTCTCCTCATATGGTTCATCAGATGCACAAATCAATGGTGCTATGGGCTCCAATATGCAGCTATCAAACAGAGCTGCAGCACAGAAAGAATTTATGAATTTGTCGTCTTATGGCAGTTTGCCTGAGAAATCATTGCAAAGAGATTTCAGTTGTCATCCTACTGCTCCACAGGGAACCCAAAGTATGTGTGCTATATTTTTTTTTTCATGTGCAATCTCACTTATGCTATTTTGTTTATTCATTTGTGCCAATATAATCTAGATAGCTTGCTAGTGGCAGTACTACTTTTTGGCAGCAAACCCTGCAGATACACATGCTTTGAGTTTTGTCCTTAATCTGAATTATATCCATGTCACCGAAAAGGAATACATGTCAAAAAAGTAGAGGAGTATATTTCTTTTGAGTGTTTTATTTATTTAGGGAGAAAAATGAAAATCATTCCAACTTCTGCAAATCATACTTCCTGTTCGGAGCAGTGTTTGAGGGGGATGATGTTGCCATGACTTTTTCTGTGGAAACTTGATATACTTAAGTAGATTATAACCATTGATAATCTTCCTGCAGCAAAAAGCCACATGTTTTGACTAATTCAGTAGAAAAATACATGCAGTGCAGTAAAATGGTATGCTATTTTTAGTGAAATTGCCAATAAATGTCAATAGAAGTCCTAATCATTAATATGATCTGGATGTGAGATGTATGCATAATGGCACTTGATTTGTTGTAGGCTTTTTGACTTTTATTCCCGTCCTTTTTTAGGAGAAATACAATAGGGGAGGTGCCCAACTGTAAGTGTCTTTTAGAAATGTGGAACTTATAAGTGACTTTTAATTTCTTTCTGGTCTGTACACTGCACTAGACTCTCCTTGTTTTATGGAGATACTGGTGCACATTTTGATACAATTTTATGCATTCACATGGGTTTCCCTGCTACCTTTTATTATCAGTTAGCTAACTTGTGCTCACTGTAGACATTTGGCGTTGCAAAACAATTAAATGAACTATTTTCTTTTCCAGCATTATTGGGTGTTTCTAGAAATTGTTACGGCGCCATTTCCGCAACCTTAGCACCTACAGGTAATCAGAACATGGATGCTACAAATATGTTGTCCACTTCAACAACGAAATCTGCATTGCTCACAAACCAGACAACCAATCAAACTCTGCAACCAAAACCTCTTATAAAATCCGAGGTAGTGGATCAAACAGAACAGTTGAACTTTAGAGAATTGCAGTTGCCTTGCAAACAAATATTTCAGGAGCAACATTATTTTGAGCCCAATCGTCCTTGCTCCCTGTTTGTGAGGGAATGGAAGCTTGATTCTTGTCGTGACGAGCAAATATCAAGTCAAGGAGTTTTACCATATAATGATCCAAGATATTCAAAAGCAAATGAAGATAGTGAGAAAACTGACCATACCAGTCAGCAGTTTGTCCATCATAATATTCCGATTCAGGAGTCCTATTCTCGGCAGTTGTTCTCTCCACATGTACAAAATACTAAACTGATGAATAATAACATGGCGCAGAGAGAAATGTCAGAAGATACAGCAGAACAACATGTTTCATCTAATTGGCACTTTCCTGTTTATGCTGTGACTCCCGATCATAAACAGGCAAAGCTTCCAACAAAAGTATACTGCCTTTTCATTCATGCAAAATTTTGTCCCAGACCTATAGGTACTTGTAAATTGCAAGGCTGTGTTCGTGCACAGGAGATATTAAAGCATTCTAATGACTGCCAAAGAATAGATTGCCAGTATAGATACTGCAGACAATCAAAGGAGGCTATTTATCACTATAATAATTGTGTTAATAAGCATTGTCCTGTTTGTAGCAAAGCAGATGAAAGTCTGAGCTGCTATTGTGATCAAACAAACAAGAGAGAAACAATTGAAAGAAGTTTCAATGGGGTACATGGCGACACAAGAGACATCAAACTGGTGAAAGCTGAAACCTTTGATGACCAACCACCTGTGTCAAAGCGTTTAAGGTTGCAACCCATGCTTCCCAATGTATCTGATAGTGCTTATACCTTTTGTCCTGAAGCATGCCCAGATTTTATGTCACAGCAAGCTCAACCCAAGCATCTTGGACAGGATAAAATGATATATCCAAAGCAAAAGCTAAAGATTGAGACTGATATGCAACCACTGCCAAAGCTTGAGATAACTAGATCTAGTACTGTTCAGAAAATTGGTGTGGAAAATTATGCAATTCCTGGTGTTTCAAATCATTTAGATTCACATGTTCAGCAACAAAATTGTTTGCCAAATAAAGATACAAATGAAGGTGTCATTGATATTAAGGTGAATTCAAGTGGATCTACAAATGTCTTGCTGTCCAAGACAGGTAGAAAAAAGAGAAAAGGTATTTCGCTCTTGGAGTCGCTCACTCTAGAGCAAATATATGAACATGCCCATAGTACAAAACAATGGGTTGGTCAGGTATGATTCTTGACTAGAAAAAAAAGATATCTTGCATACTGTATTATTTTTAGTTAATGAATAGATTTCTCTATTGCTTGCATGATCATGAGACCATGTGATGTCTAGCATTTTAAAAAAAACATTTCCAAAAAATTTCCTCTCCTGAGCCATAAATGGTTTCTTTTAATCAGATTGTTGGAGTTGTCATATTCAAATGTGGAAACAGTAAGCAGTCAGATATACTACATACTGCCATTTCCTGCTGACTAGCAAAACAAGAAGCACTTTAGCTGTTTTAACATCATGGCTCAGGTATTTTGGGATGGAGCTGAACTTGCAATAGAATTATCAAAATGAAAACCTTTGCATGTTGAATGATAGCAGATAAGAAACTTGTATTTCTTGCTGCTGGCTCTAGATGATAAGAAATGCCAATGTGCAATATCTTGAAAGCTTGGATTTAAATCCAGAAAGCTTAGGTTGGTCCTATGTTCTTCCCCCTGTTTCTTCCTAATTAGCATTTTTATTACCTTAGTACCCTAGCCGCTGCCAAGTTTTTACCCTGATCCACCATGGGCAGTTGCCATTGAAATTTCTAAAATCTATATTTTTTAAGAAATCTTTTGGTTGGATTGGAATCATATTTTACTGTTTTCATGTGGATATAATTTAAGCTTGTGCAAGAGTATATGTTTATGTCACTCTGAAGTATGAACTATTGCAATAATTATTTCTTCATATGACAGAGTAAGGCTAAAGTTGAAAAGAATCAATTACTAGGACAATGGGAAAATGTGAACTCATGCCAGCTTTGCAAAGTAGAAAAGCTCTTTTTTGAGCCTCCACCTAAGTTTTGTTCTCCCTGTGGTGGTCGGATAAAAAAGAACGCACCATATTATAGTGGTACTTTCACTGAAAGTGCTCCCTACTACTTTTGCCTACCATGTTACAATGAGTCTCGCAGTGACTCAGTTTTGGTGGACAATATTCAATTTCTCAAATCAAAACTTGAGAAGAAAAGAAACAATGATGAGTTTGAAGAAGCAGTAAGCATTTCAGTTCCCCTCTTTCCCGGCTTTATCCTCATAGTTATGCATCTTTTTTCTGCACACTAATTTAACCTAATCAATTGGTTCCATAGTGGGCTCAATGTGACAGATGTGAACGCTGGCAGCACCAGATTTGTGCTCTTTTTAATGCCAAAAGGAATGCTGAAGAAAAAGACGCAGAATATATCTGCCACATTTGTTGTATTGAAGAGATAAAAGATGGTTCACGCACACCTTTACCGCATAGTACTGTTCCTGGGGCGAAAGATCTGCCAAGGACTGTGCTTAGCGATCATATAGAAGAACACCTTTTTAAACGCCTCGAAGAGGAGAGACAGAATAGGGCCAACAAATACGGGAAAAGTTTCAATGAGGTTGGTAATAGAATCTGTTTCTGGAAATCACTAACCTAATTTCTCTCTATTTTGTCTTCGAAAGCATACATTACAAATTCATTGAACCTACAAACTTATGTTTTCTTTAAGCTTCACAATATAGTCACATCTTGGAAACTCCTCTTGTGAAAGTGCAAGGTTTTGTGAGGTCTTTTTCTTTTATAGTTGCAGCTGTGCTTTCTGAGTATTGTTTGTTCTTCTTGCCACATCTACTTCAGGTGAACATTTTTATTTACCACAGGTGCACCGTTTGTCTGTTTGAGCAGACAGAGCAAAATAACCGGCACGGGGTTTCGTAGATGTATTTCACGTTTTATTTTTTGCAAATCATTTTCTTTCGACCAATTTTTGCACATCATTTAACCTCACAGCAGTTCCTGTGAGGATAATTAGTTTCTTTTATATGCGAGTACACAGTTAAGATTGCTGCTAAAAAAGCTTCAGGAATGTGCATTCATCACGTCATTCTCAGTCTCCATAAAGTCTAGAACTAGTCATTTTGTTTGTCCTGATTTTTCCCTCATTAGGTTCCTGGAGCAGAGGGGCTTGTGGTCAGAGTTGTTTCATCAGTGGACAAGAATTTGGAAGTTAAACCAAGATTTTTGGAGCTCTTTCAAGAAGAAAATTACCCGATAGAGTTTCCTTACAAGTCCAAGGTAAAAGAAAGTCAGCTGAAGCAAGAAATCACATGTGACTATTATTTATTTGATCATCTTTTTGGGAAGATAACTTTTGCTAACAAAGCTCCGTATCTTTTTTTTTTCCATTTTTCCTTCAGGCTATTCTTTTATTTCAAAGAATAGATGGTGTGGAAGTATGCCTATTTGGCATATATGTTCAAGAATATGGAGCAGAATGTGCATTCCCAAACCAACGTCGTGTTTATTTGTCATACCTTGATTCTGTCAAATATTTTAGACCTGAGATTCAAACTGTTTCTGGTGAAGCCCTACGAACGTTTGTGTACCATGAAATTCTGGTAATATACTATAATCAGTATCGGTGTGATTACTAGTCCCACATTCCATTTTTGAGTCTTTTCTGTGTGTATATGTTACAGATAGGTTATCTCCAGTATTGTAAGCAGCGGGGTTTCACTAGTTGTTACATATGGGCATGCCCACCTTTGAAAGGTGATGATTACATTATGTATTGCCATCCGGAGATTCAGAAGACACCAAAGTCTGAAAAACTGAGAGAATGGTAATACCATCTGTTGCTGTTATGTCATTTTGTATGTCAAAAGGATTCTTTAGAATAATGATTAATGAATATCATATCTGGGATTTGTAGGCATGATTGATTATTCTGCATGCAGGTACTTATCCATGATTCGAAAAGCTACTGATGAGGGTATAGTTGTTGAGCTGACAAATCTATACGAGCACTTTTTTAACTCTAAGACAGACTGCAAGGCTAAAGTGACCGCAGCTCGCTTGCCTTATTTTGATGGTGATTATTGGCCTGGAGCTGCAGAAGATATAATCAACCAAATTTTCCTACCAGAAGGTGACAAAAACTTGAGGAAGGGAAAGCTAAAGAAGACTATAACAAAAAGAGCTTTGAAAACTGCTGGCCGCACCAATTTAAATGGGAATGCTTCAAAGGATGCTATGCTGATGCAAAAGGTATATTTTCTCTTAAAAATATGCAAGATATGTTCTTTCAACCAAAATTTACTTAGCATTTTCATATCTTATTAACCATCAATGATGTTGTGCAGCTTGGAGAAGCCATTTACCCAATGAAAGAAGATCTCATTATGGTCCATTTGCAGTATTCTTGTCGTCACTGCTGTATCCTTATGGTGTCTGGAAGGCGTTGGGTCTGCAATCAATGCAAAAGCTTTTCTATTTGTGACAAGTAAGTTGATTTGTTTTATAATAATGGGCCAATGGGGTACAATGATATGAAAACATTTTTCTATAATATATATGTGCATGATCATGGTTCTGTACATGGTGCAACTTGAAAACATCAAATAAAATATCACAGTGCAAGTCACACAAAAAAAAATTGCATTATTCTTCAATTGATCTTGTTAGAGCTAGTATGATTGCTATTACCTTTGAGACTGACGAGGCTTCTGTTGCAGTTGTTATAATGTAGAACAACAGCTTGACGAGAAGGAGAGGCATCCAATTGATAGTGCTGACTTGCATACACTACATCCAGTAAGTTATTCGAAAGCTTTTTTAACTAACTAGACAAAAACAAAGCAACAATGTCAGAAATGCAAAATATTTTACTTGATGTCATTGTTCAGGTTGAAATTGATGGGGTGCCTAAAGATACCAAGGACAGAGATGGCATCTTAGAAAGTGAAATTTTTGACACCAGGCAGGCATTCCTGAGTCTATGCCAAGGAAACTATTATCAATATGATACCCTTCGTGCTGCAAAACATTCCACGATGATGTTGCTATATCATCTTCACAATCCAACTGAACCAGCTTTCGTTACCACATGTTACCACATGTAATCTCTGCAAGAATGATATCAAAACTAGTGAAGAGTGGCGGTGCAAAGAATGTGACTATGATGAGTGTGCTGCTTGTTACAAACACAACGGAGGGACCAATCATGTCCACAAGTTGACTAAGCATCCAACAGGAGCCGACAGGGATGCTCATCAAAAGAAGAGTGCTGATATGGTATCATATTTCTCATATTACACTATTGTAATTCGTCTGGTTTTTGTTGTGTGGCCGTTTTAGCATTGGTTGTCACTGTAGAGAAGCTCAGTTGCTCCATAACTTCGTTCATATTTATAAGGTCTATTTGATAATTGCCAATTAATCATGCTATTAAGCTATATCTTTGACTGTTTGATATGCTGAGGCTCCTTTTGTGTTACCAATAAACTTACCAATGCAATCAACTTATTATGGAAAGCCTCAGCTGTTACTTGTGCTATCTATTTGTTGATTAATGCCAGAAGGAATTGATCTGGACTCTCTTACAATGTTTTTTTTCCCCGCAGGCAGAGTGGCTTCTACTTGTGGTGCACGCAGTAACATGCTCTGGTCCTTGTCAATACCCCAACTGCCGAAAACTTAAGACACTCTTCCATCATGGGAAGAATTGCCAGACACGTGCATCGAATGGCTGTCGTTGGTGTAAGAAAATGTGGAGCATTATCCAATTACACGCAAGAGCTTGCAAAGAAGCAGAATGCAATGTTCCGAGATGCAGGTGCGTTGGGCCTCCCCCTCTCAACACAATCACGATGCACTGACACAACACATGTGCACTATATTTACTTGTTATATTCGATTAACCTCAGTGAGTTGTGTCTGGGAACAGGGACATAAATGAGCGTCTGAGAAAAATACAACGTCTGCAACAGCAGTGTGAGACTCGGAGGCGCGCTGCCGTTGATGAGATGATGAAGCAACGAGCTCACAAGTTGGTATGAATGAATGAAGAGAATGTCACATATAAAACTAATGATATCTCGCACGTTGCGGCGGGAATTTGTAGCGTTGTGTTGTTGTACATGATCACAGTTGGATTTTTTTTCTTTTATTTCTTCATGATGATAGCTCGAAATGTTAGTTGAAAATAGTGAACCATTTTTACTAAATCCTAAAAAAATATCCATCAATACAACGGGAGGGCGGGCGCTGTTATCTCTTTTCAAACATATACATATAGCTCGAGGCTATCTAAAGCTAACAACTTTTGCAATCTAATGCACTAACTTACTTTACAAAGGTGGTTTGCAAGTCCTTATATAGACTTGGCGAACCGTATACTAGTTGTCAAATCAAACTTACCACTAATACAACTCATACTTAACACTCACTTTACAACTCATGGCTAGCTCATAGTCAATTTCTATTTTACTACTTCTTCCTTGTGCTAAACTTAATTTGCTTTTGACTTGCATCTTTCCAACTCTTGACTTTGCTTGAAGCTTAAAAAATCAACTAGTGTTTAGCATCCATTAATCAATTTATTCTTTTTCATCTAAAAAAATAAATTAATTCCAATAAAATGCTCCTACACACCGAAGCGTCACTCTTAATAATAATGAGTCGAAAGGACGTATATCTATCAGCAAAAAGGATAACAATTTGTTAGACAGTAACGATCTTACACAACAAAAAGGTGGAACCTTTGGCCTTTGGGCCTCTCAAATTGGTCTACCAGGTGACTTTGGTGATCGACTTTAGCGGAGTTGTCTGCGATGTGGTGACTCCAGAGCGCCCCATCCACGTAGGATGATCCACGAACTGGACACGTGGACCCGGCAGGACCACGTCACTGCGCCGCGCCACCCGCCACCACGCGGCCACGCCTCCGCCCTCCCGTCCTCCTGTCCCGCTTTATCCACTTCGGAAGTCGCCACGAGTTCGTGACGGCGACGCTCCGGCGTGCCGTGGCGTGCACCGTCTCGTCTCCCTGCGCCGGGGGCCCCGCCGGCGCCGAGCTGAGCAACCGCAGCCACAACTGGAGCCCCCGCACGGCAGCCACTCAGACGGCCGGCTTTATCGGCCGCGGCAGCGACATTTCACCGGGAGGAAAATATTTGCGGCCACCGCGCCGGACTCCGCCACAAAATCAGCCATCCTTCCACCGTCCGTCAGTGGCGGCGACGAGAGCATGGCGGCCATCGTGGCGGCGCGGGCGTCGGCCCCCGGCGGTGCGGCCGTGAGCAGTATCGCCGCGTTCCACAGCCACGCGTCCCCTTCGCACGCGTTCCCGCTCGCCTCCTCCTCCGTCGGCGGCGCCAGGCGGTACCACCACGCCTCCGCGTGCTGCTTCGCCACCAAGCCCACCGCGCCGGCCGCCGCCGAGCTCGTCGACCAGGACCCCGCCACGGACACGCAGGAGGCCGCCAAGCCGCGCCGGAAACGCCGGCCTCGGAAGGCGAAGAAGGCCGCCACCGCCGCCAAGGAGGAGGACGGGACGGGCGAAGAGACGGTGGCCGCGGCGGCGGCGGAGGACGAAGCGAAAAGGAAGAAGAAGGAGGCGCCCAGCGCCGAGGAGAGCGCCCGGGCGTTGGTGGCCGGCCTCGACGACGTGATCGTCAACCCCGTCGGCCTGGGCCGGCGGTCGCGCCAGGTGTTCGACGAGGTGTGGCGCAAGTTCTCGCGGTTGGGCCAGATTTCGAGCGCCTCGTCCACCGCTCTGGCGGAGGAGGAGCAGGCCGTGCTCATTCGCGGCGGGCCCATGTGCGAGTTCACCGTGCCTGGGGCGCAGGACACCACCGTCCTCGTCGTCGGTGCCACCAGCCGCATCGGCCGCATCGTCGTGCGCAAACTCATGCTCCGCGGATACAATGTCAAGGTCAGCATGCCCTGATTCAAATGTTTATTGATTTCACTGAAGTGGCAACTTCAACGCTAGAATGGCCTGCATAATCTCTTGCCTAGGGAGTAGGGAGGCAAACAGCCAAACATGATGGCTCCAATTTAGCATTTCAATTTTCATACCCTGTCATTTGAGATATACTTTTTTATGCTCTATTAATGTCTATTTAGATTCTCCTTATCGTCTATATACAATTCTGAATGTTGCTGATGTGTTCAAACTGGAAGTGTGGTAGTCACTGCCGGTCTAATTTAGCTGGCTTAGCCCACGTGCTCATCCAGTCATACCTTCTACGTTCTAGAGTTTGGGATCTAAAATGAATGGAGTGATCTATCTATCCATCATGTCATATGGACACACTGGAAACAATCTACATTACTGGAAATGAACAATGCACATTTTCTTATGATTAAATGCCAAGGCAGTCTGTACTTAAAGCGTTCTTCCCTTTGTTGTTTTGGATAAACTAGCAGAAGTCGGGCCTAAGTTTCTCCTATCATGACAGGCTTTAGTAAGAAGAAACGACCCTGAAGTGATAGATATGCTCCCAAGGTCAGTGGACATTGTTGTTGGTGATGTTGGTGATCCTGCAACTGTCAAAGCAGCAGTATCAGGCTGCAGCAAGATAATCTATTGTGCAACTGCACGCTCAACTATTACAGGAGACCTAAATAGGGTTGATAACCAAGGAGTAAGGAATGCTAGCAAGGCTTTCCAGGTATTTCCTT
>DXKC01000535.1:0-18248 GCA_031170775.1 Cymbopogon citratus
TTTACCCTTCTGTGCATTCTGATTATTACCCTTATTTTGATTTGGATTTGTAGGAGCTTGTTGATAATTAGGGTTGTATTGCCTTGGGTAGGGACAATCCCTGGAAAAGTGACTAGACTTTTTGCAATTGAAGCACGGATAACTAGCACCTTGTTTACTTGGGGCACGGGGATCAAAACCACCCGGCTGACGGGGATAGGTAAGAGCTAGAACTGGTCGTGAGTAAGGAAGAGCTACAACAGGCCGAACATTTGGCTGCTGCCTAGACTGAATTGCTGATGTGGATCAAAAAGGTGGATGATTAAAAGATCTAGAACGGTTCTGAGGGTGATAGATTACCTTCTGGCGCTTATGATTCCCACCAGAAGATCTTGATGACATGATCTTCCTTTTCTTAGCCTCCTTATGCTGACAATAAGTTTCTTCAAAGGCAATTGCAATATTGATTGCCTCATGATAAGTGGCATTCTAACAAGCAGTCATCATTGTGCAAATCTTGGTATTTAGACCCCTCATGAAACAGGTCTTCTTTTTGTGATGATCAGTATTGACTTGATCAGAAGCATATTGGTACATATGATTAAACTTGCCCACATACTATAGCACTGACTGATCTCCTTGCTGTAGAGCTAAGAACTCCTCTAGCTTCAAATCCATCACTCCCGTAGGAATGAAATGAGCACGAAAGGCTTCATAGAATTTTGCCCATGTAATGCGGTGTCTAGCTGGCTGGGCGGCAAGGAAGTTCTCCCACCAAGCACCTGCAGGACCATAGAGCTATGGGGCTGCAAACTTGGGCTTTTGTATCTCTATACAGTCCATAAGCTCAAACTTCTGCTCAATAGTGCGAAGCCAGTCGTCTGCCTCTAAAGGTTCTTCTGCCCTAGAGAACAGTGGTGATCGAGTTTTAGTGTAATCCACATAGGTGGTCTCTTCATTGTGATTATTGCGATGACCATAGTTGTTCTTATTTGGATTGTTCTGATTATGTTGTATAAACCCTTGCAACAGACGGGTGTTATCAGTAGTGGCATGGACTAATGTTGCAATAACATTAGCCAAATTTGGTGGCATCGGGGGTGGATTGGGAGCATCACCCCCATATTGAGAAGTGCCAGCACCATCAGTAGAGTGAAGATGAGGCATTTGAGATTAACAAACTACACTTTATTCACATAACTTATTAAACTAAGGAAAAATACAAACAACACACTTATTTTACATTATTTTTATTACATAAGTCTGCACATAGGCCAGACTTCCCAAACCCACTACAGTTTATGAAAGGAAAGACTACTATAATACATAACTAAACCTACTCCTCACACCAGTGATTCCCAACATCTCACTCATCTTCATCACTCTCAATAGGAATCACATCTTCCTCTTCTTCTTCTTTATATTCTTCTATCATTTCTGGATCTTCTTCCTTAGAGTCCTATGCTATTACTTCTGGGTTGAGCACATTTCCATCTTCTTGATCTTCATTTCCATTGGCTTTAGGAACATCCCCCCTGGGATTTTCCTGCTCTTCATCAATTCTCGTCACAATTCCCAAGTCATCCTAAGCTGCCCAACGTTGGTACTCAGGATCCATCAAATTCTCCAACCTCTGCACATCATTGGGTAGTTTGGTGTTGTGTTGCTCAATGTGTTGAACATAGAACTCTAGCTCTTGAATGCGCTCTCTGGCGGCATCCTCTCTTGCCCAGGCTTCATCCCTGAGCCTTCTGCTATAACTGTTGAAATGCCAGAGAGAAGCTATCTGCTCCTCAACTTCACCCAGAGCTGTAGTAAGCCTGACTACCTCTTCTTATGGATCAGAGGAAGGATTACTACTACTTGCACCTGGATCACCTCTAGGAGCAAGCTGGTGATGAGGAACTCCCTTTAGACCCGTCTTATTTTTAGATGTCTCCTTGGTACGGGCCATCCTGTAGAACAGATAGACCAAGGAATAAGAATAGATAGGAAGAAATTTAATGGTTAGCAAGAATAGGACCGATACTCCCTAACCCAAACTACTTTAAAGGGGAAGTAATTATCATGGTTAATTAAGCATGATGCATGAATCGAACTTATGAATCAAACATGTAAGAATTAAAACTATAGATATAAATCTTTTATAACATAGGGCATTATATAATATGCTATTCCACCACAAACTTTTTAATCCATAATTGGGAATAGCAGAAATGAATTAAGATAAGTCAGAAGTAATTTGGACCAAAGTAGTCAGGTCAAATTCATTTGACCCAAATCGTTTTGAAGTTTTGCAAAGAATACTACAACTCGATAATAACGATCCGGCTTCGATACCAAGCTATGGCAGAACCTCCTTAATAGTATGGCTCACACGCACCCGTCATCGCCGCAACGGCCTCCGATAGCCATGCATGTGACCCAGACAATCTAGGGAGCTCTATCGGGTTTCCTCGGGAAACCCGAATTATCCATGATTGCAACTCATACCAGGATCAACAAAGGAGTAACTATAATATTACAACATTTGTTACAAAACTTTTAGATTGGAGTGCGGAAGAACTTAAAATAATAATTTACATATCAGAAATAAGTTACTTTTACAACTTAACCTTTATTGTGGAAGTCAAGTAGGATTAGAGAAGACAACTTAGGTAAAGTGCCTAAGTCAGGGAAGGATAACAAAATCACGTCAGGCCCACCGACAAGACTTGATTAGCAACACCAGTCAAAACCTACAATAGGGGTCAACAAACCCTGAGTACTCAATTGTACTCCACAATACTTACCCGATGAAAAGAAAAGACTCCAAGGATATGCTGGCTTAATGGAAAATCAAGGTAAGGCTTAGCAAGAATCAAAGTGCCTTTGCAGAAAAGCTTTTCAAAATTTACTTTATCAATAGTTTATAATTTAGTAAGGATTACCCTATCTCTAGGTAATCCCAAACTAGATCAAGTATTTGTTATCAACCAACTTCTTTTCAATATCAAGTTCCATTTATTAACTATGTTGAGGAACAGAGAATCGAGTCTCCATATCCGAGGAGCAATGACAATTCGAATCGATTATACCCAACTAGGGATCCCTTAACCACACGACATATGTAGGTCCACCTACATATGACAACCTTCCTCCAACGGATCATCTATTACCAGAACAGGTCCATCGCCACCCGAGAGCACAGTTACACCACATTCCGGCACATTGCCACGTGGGTACAAGCTACTCCCGCCATCTTTCCACTCCCAGTGTGAGGTTAGCCTTTCTGGTGATAGAATAGCCGCAATCAGGCTTACCAGAGTATGTGGTCAGTTACAAGTCTCGGTTCACACAGTTCAACAATGAATGGGTCCCGGTCGTCAACAGACGGAAACACAACTGAGGGACTCCATTCCCAAAGCATGTTACCCGTCCGGACTCAATTTATTATCATATTGACATAGATGGTCACATATATTGAGACTCCTTTCCCGACATAAGTCTCAACTGGTCACAATTATTCATTACTTTCATCCAATCCCATCATAAAACATTTTCTTTGAAATCTATGTTATTAAGCATGGCTAAGCATAATAAACTTAATGCAGCATTTTATAATTCAAGTGATAAAAACTTTTGCAATTTAAGGAAAGGGCTTAAATGCACCGGGGCTTGCCTTGATTTGCAGGGAAGTTAGTTCCACAGAGATCTGAAGTTAGACTTGGCACTAACTCCCAAGATGGATGACCTTCTCCACACCTCTGGTGGACGACACCATTTTCAAGTACCGATCAACATCGACACCATGGAAGGATGACACTTCTTCGAAGATTGGTCAACATCAACTTCTTCAACACTTGTGCCACACGAACCGTGTCACTCTCGTATGCACTACACATATATAAATTATGCATGCTTTAGTGTGATGGATTGCATGACATGACGCATTATGGGTGCAACACAATAAGGTAACAAACTTGAGCACAACTTTCCTTCACGGAAAAGTTGCAATCCAACAAACCACTAAGCAACCCTATTATTAACGTTATTCACTAATTACCTTTATTTATTAACTTAATTATCATTAACAACTAATCATGAATTCAATCTTCAAATCACTTGCCATGGATCTTCATCATGTTTAATGACCCATGGACTACACACAATCCAAAGTCACACAATTTCTAAGTTAATAGCTTAAGTAATTAACTAATTACCTAATTAATTAATTAAGCATAAATTATGAAATAAATAAACTTCTTCAAAATAAGCCCAAAAATTTTGTGAAGCATCCTCATGGCATAAGATAATGACAAAACAATTTCCAAGATTTTTAGATAATTATTTTGGCCTAGAAAAATCATGGAAGGTCCATTTTTTAAATTAAAAGAGGTAATTTTATCTACTACAAAAAGTACTCAAATTTCAAATTTCAAATTTTTCCTAGATTTTACATCCTATGAAAAGGCTACACAAAAATTTTCATAATTTCAGGACAAGTAATTATTTTTATACAAAATCAACAAATGTCATTACTATTCATTGATTTAAGAAATAAATAAAAACAGAAAAATGAAAAAGGAACGCCCGGGCCGTTTCTGGCCCAGCTCGGCCCAGTCAGACCCAATCTGGCGCAGCGCCGGCGCACGCGCACACGCTGCGGCTGACAGGCGGGACCCTGGCGTCAACGCCGTGACCCCGGCGTTGACTCGCCGGCCGCCGGTCTTTGACCGACGATTCCTCGCTGGCGGCGAGGTCACCGGTGACGGGGCTAACACCAACGTGATCGCCAAGACTCGAATAATCTACCAGTACATTGTTTGGGGCAGCTAGGGCTCGACAGCGAGCTTGCCGTCGGCCATGGCGGGCGCGGCGGCGCGGCTAAACCATGCCGGCGACTGCAGCACCGAAAAGCGAGAATTGAGGGTGCGGTTAGCACCAGTAGCTCACCATGGTGCTGACGCGCATGAAAGATTGGGCTAGCACAGGGTGAAGCACCGAGCTTGGTAGTGAGGGCAGTCGGCGGCGGTGAACCGACGGTGATCCGAGCATCCCGGCGCATCCGACGGCTGGACAAGAAAAATTGATGAGCCGACCGCATACACAACGTCAAGAGAAAGCTAGAGACGAAGAAAATAGATGCAAAGGTGCACCAACGATAGCTAGAGATGGCGGCGCGACTCATGGTGGTGCTTTGCCGGCAGCGAAGAAGAAGACATCGTGTGGACGAACCCGGCGGCAAGGCGAGGCACAAAGGTGCTCAAGAGAACCGCAAGAGCAAGGCGAAGCTACTGACGAGATGAGAAGATGCGTGGTGGAACAACGATGGCGAAATTTGCTGGCGGGCGGAGGACATCGACGGCGGTGGAAAGAGAAGAAAGAAGATGGCGGCGGCGGCCGTCTGGGCCTTATATAGGCAACCGAGACAAATGGAGGGGCGCCACGCGACCTACGATGCTTCAGGGAGGGCGAGCTGGCAAGGGGAGGTGGTGCGAAGGCGGTAGAAGGCGGGCGACGGCGAGGTGTCGCGCCGGCGGTGGAAGCTGCCCTGTTCTTAGTCAATTTTGACAAATTACAGAATTGCCACTTGGTTTCAAATTTAAATTACTCAAAATTTTGTATAACAACTTAAAAATCTTCAAAAATAAAAGCTGCTTCTTTTAATGAGATGAACAACTTTTCTTAAAGAAGTATATCAACATTCTCTTTAGATTTTGAGATTCAAATTCAAATTTAAAAATGTGAAAACCCTAAATTGCCTCCTTTTGAATTTCTCCAAAATTTTTATAAGAACATGAAAATCTCCAAATATAAAGTTTTCCTAACTTTTCAAGACCTTCACTTTTAGTATAGAAACTATTTTGAAATTTTGCCTCCATTTTGAAATTTTGAATTGGGGTGACATTTGAGATTTGAATTAATTTGAAATTACTTTAACTTTTTATATGAAAACTTGAAAATTTTTTAGTACCAAGTTTGTTCATCTCAAGGAGAGCAACAAAGTTGATTTTTGAACCATAGTCAAAATATGTATAGATTTTTAATAATCAAAAAGGGGACAAATAGGAAAAATAGATTTTAAAGCCTTTTTTTTACTTCAAACTTAATTTGAATTCCAACATAAAAATTGACTAACTAAAGACCATTCAAGCATTCCAAAACATAATCAAACCACATCACACCTAAATTACTAAAATATAATTAACATATATAAAGAACTTATTTAACAAATGCATTTTAAATTAATTCTTAATGATGATTTGCATGCATGTGATGACATGATTAACATTTTAATTGCTTAGTAACATCGAGGATGTTACATAGAACCTCCTAAGTAATATGGCCCACACACATCATTGTCCTAAGGACCTCTAACGACTATGCATATGTTCCATTACTTAAGAAGTCTATCGGGTCGACGCCCGAAACATCCACGATTCTCCGAGCAGGATAAATCATTATTCGAGACATTGCAGTATTACAACAGTTTTATAACAAATAATATACATCGAAGTAAAAGTATGGAAGTCTTATTCAAATTATAAAAGCTATAAGTGTAGTTATTACAAACCATAGATAGTGGAGCAGCGATAATAATTATACATAACTCTTCAAGACAACCCTTGCCCAAGGGTTCAACAAACTACTCCTCGTCGTCCACGGGGACGACAGTCATACAACAAGGTCCGAAGCAAACCTACTCAAGGACCTCTCTATTGACAGTCACTAATGCCCATTATTAACCATCAACTATTGCTTGATATCACATGAAAAGACATAAAAGGAACCATAAAGTATAGTTGTAGGGTTTGAAACAAACAAGTTCCACGAGTTGTGTTGTTCTCCATTATTTTGCAGGGATCTTATTTTTTTCACAGAATAAAAGTACCTCAAATGATGGATTAGAATACACCATTGCAAAGGTATTATCGAGCCACATGAAATAGAGTATTGATTCATCCAAATCGGAGTCCAGACGATAAAGTTATGCCTTCCGAAAGATTGCAGATGGGCTTCAAGAGCAGTCCGGAGTAAAACAGACATATCTCCCTCATCCGGACTCTGTTTCAGGCGATCCACTAGGCGAATCGAAGCTAACAACGAGATCCATCCACTCTCCAAAGATGGGCCCAATTCGAACAAAGGAGGGGTCGGCGGACACCAACCCTAGGTCGACCGACCTGGCCCGGGCCCACCTGCCAGCAAGCTTCGTCGCATGATCTTCCACCGCCTTTGAGGTCCAATCTACGCCGTTGTTCAAGGTCAGTTTGATCCGAGGGCTCTAGTGTAATGCTCCGGGCTATATGAGCAGACCCCCAGGACCCCCAAGGCCATCTCCATCTTTATTAGCTACCTCCAGAGCAAAAGCTAGGGTTTCAACTCTCCATCCAAGTAGAAGTAGAGGTCCCTCTAGTTGTCTAGTTATAGTTCTTGTTCTTCTAGTTCTAGTTTACCTAGTTGTAATTAGGGTTCTAGAGAGAGGAAAGAGAGAGGAGAGCCAAGGAGGAGCCGGATCTATCAGATCTTCCTAGACATTGTACAACTGCAGCATCTAGATCGTCTTCAGCAATCTCTAGGTTCTTCATTATTTATTTCTAAGTTCTATATTCAATTAATTTTAATTCTTGCTTTATCATATTTACTAGATCTCTACTTGTATTGAGTGCTCTAGTTATTTGTGATAATTGGAGTAGTAATCTTTAGTGTAGACGTGGCATCTAGACTAGGGTTTACCTGAGTTTGTGCCTAATCCTCCGGTTAGATGTGGTAGCCCCAGAGGTGACAGCTCTGTCCGGCCTTTGTAATCCACCATGTTAGGGTTGGTGTTTTTGTAGAGCTTTTGGCAGCCTTCTTCTAACTACTTTCTTCCCAATCTTTGTCGAGAGTTGGAAAGGACCTGCTGCTCCGAAGTAAATAAAGTAGAGTAAGCCTGATCTTGATCACCCATTCAACTTAGAAAACCCTAAAATAACTCTCAGCCCTATAGTTATTCTTTTTGTCGGATGTTCTTAATTCTTCTAGTACACTTCACATTCCTCGTGGAAATTGATACTCCGAAATACTCCCGTGTGAAAGTTACATCGGTATTCGTGCGCTTGAGGATTTTTCAGTGTGTGTTCAAAATACCCAACAAGCTTTCTGGCGCCGTTGCCAAGGAACGGTAGCTGTTCTAGAATCGAACCAAGTTCGTCCATTTATCTTTTTGCCCTTTTACCCTTTTTATTTTACCACTCCTTTACCACATGGATTCCATGCCTATCTATAAATTCTTTGCTCCAAAGGGCGACATGTTAGAGCCTCCACTATCATCACACCCCATTCTTACAGATGGCTAGCCATGATTCGGGAGTTATCCTTCTCTAGGTTAGCAGACGAAGATCCATACACCCACCTTAGGGAATTTGAGCAGTTGTGTTCTTGTCGGATAATTGCTGGCATGACACAAGAGACCCTTAAATGAAAATTATTTCTGTTCTCCCTATTGGAAAGAGCGAAAAAAGTTGTATGCTCATTCCATAGAAGGCATAAATGGAAATTGGGAGGAACTTCAAGACAAATTTTGTCTTGCTTTCTTTCCTCTTTATCGAATCGCTGATCTTAGAATAGAAGTTCTTAGATTCAAACAAAAAGAGAAGGAGACTCTAAGAGCAGCTTGGGCAAGATTTATAAACCTTACCAATTGTGACCCAAACCTTTCCTTACCTGACCATGTTCTGCACTATCACTTTTACCACGGTCTTAATAAGGAAGCTGCTCTACATCTCGACATTGCCTCAGGAGGGTCATTCTCACATAAAATCATTAGTGAACGGAAAGCCATTCTTGAGAAAATCCTAGAAAACACCCCTTACACTAGCATTTTTGATGAATTCCCTAAAGAAAAAGCCGAGCCAAACCCCGATCAACATGAAGAGGAACACACAATCGAATCAGAAACCCTTTCAAATCCTTCTAAAGATTTGGTTGTTTGTAGAAACCCCTACCGAGGAAACAGACCACACATTGGAAGACGATGAACCTCATCCTTCCACGTTCCTCTCTGAAATCGAGGTGGATCTTTTGAAGACTTTGGTAATGCCTCGAATTTACCCGTTCAAGTAAAGCCTCTGGTGCATTTAGCACCACTTAAGGATAATGATGGTCCACACAATGATGCTTTCCTATTAGGACACATTAAAGGCCTTTTAGCCATCATGAGCCTTGAGTGGTTGGTAGAAATAGAGTTATCCTCGGAGGTAGCTCGAATCCCTACCCCCTCAGAGACTATATCTTGCAACCTAAAGGGAACCAATATACAGGCTTACTATAGTCCTACCATTGGGATGAACATTATTGCAAAGGCTTTGGCTGAAGAACTTTGCCCCAATGAGTCCTTGATTCCATCTCAAAAACTTCTAAGAATTCCTTCTGGAGTTACTCTTGAAAGTTATGGGCTCATAAGGACTATAATGGTACGCATAAGAGGCTTTGAGTATTTTCTAGATTTTCACATCTATGACATCTCAAACACGTCCCTCTTGATTGCTGTACCTTTGGGAACACTATTTCAAGAGAGACCAAAACAAAGTCTCTTAAATTTAAAGCTAGGGAACTCTACCATCGATATCTCGCTTGCACGCTCACATAACGTGATCATAGAACCCAAGCCCAAACAAGATCTTGTTGAGGAAGTCTTAGTGGCATCTTTAGTGGACATGGCCCAACCAGCTCTTGATGATGAACATTTTATTGAAGAAGAGGAAGAGCTAGCAGAACCTATTGAGCTAGACCCATTGGAGATGCCATCACAACCCTCAGTTGAGCTAAAACCCCTTTCTCCTTGTTTGAAATATGTCTTTCTTAATAATAATTGAGAAACTACTATCATCATAAGTGACCTAAGAAGAAACCCATAGACTTGTCACTATCCTAAAAAGACATAGATCAGCCATAGGCTACTCACTCCATGACCTCATAGGGATTAGTCCTGCTCTCTGCACTCATCGGATCCCTACGGATCCGGATTCATTACCATCTAGGAAACCACAATGGAGACTTAACAATGCCATGAGAGAAGTTGTTAAGAAAGAGGTCCTGAAGCTTTTGCATGCCGGGATTATCTATCATGTGCCACATAGTGAGTGGATTAGCACTATCCAAGTTGTGCCAAAGAAAGGAGGGATGACAGTTGTTAAAAATGAGAAGAATGAACTCATCCCTCAGCACACTATCATAGGGTGGTGTATGTGCATTGACTACCAAAAACTCAACAAGGCCACAAAGAAAGATCACTTCCCATTACCCTTCATTGATGAAATGTTGGAACGGCTTACAAATCACTCTTTCTTTTGTTTCCTTGATGGATATTCAGGATATCATCAAATTCCAATCCACCCTGATGACCAAAGTAAGACCACATTCACATGCCCATATGGAACTTACGCATACTGACGAATGTCGTTCAGATTGTGTAATGCTCTAGCTACTTTTCAACGGTGCATGATGTCCATTTTCCTGAAATGATTGAAAAGATTATGGAGGTGTTCATGGATGATTTTACCATCTATGGGAAAACCTTTGATGAGTGTTAAGAGAATTTAGACAGAGTCTTACAATGATATGAAGAAAAGCACTTAGTCCTGAATTGGGAAAAATACCACTTTATGGTTCGGGAAGGGATAGTGCTAGGGCACAAGGTGTCCGAATGGGGGACCGAAGTGGATATAGCAAAAATCAAAGTCATTGAACAACTTCCACCTCCCACAAATGTGAAAGGAATCAGAAGCTTTCTAGGCCACGTAGGGTTCTATAGGCGTTTCATCAAAAACTTTTCCCAAATCGCTAGACCCCTGACTAGCCTTTTAGCCAAAGATGCACCTTTCATATTCACCAATGAGTGCCATGAAGCATTTCAAATCCTCAAGCAGGCACTCATTTCAGCTCCAATCATCCAACCTCCCGATTGGATGCTACCTTTTGAGATCATGTGTGATGCTAGTGACTTTGTTGTTGGAGCCGTTTTAGGCCAAACAAAGGATAAGAAGCACGAGCTATATATTAATGACTACCTTAGGGATGATATACTCCTAACAATAACGCACTCGAACCCCTAGTACGCGGATATTATGAATTACATAGTTGTAGGTTATGTACCACCTGGAAGGGATAAGAGAAAGCTTAAATATGAAGCTCGTTGCCACTTGTGGGATGATCCGTACCTCTATCGGGTCTGTAATGATGGGTTGCTACATAGATGTGTTCCAATGAATGAAGCTATTAAAATCATTGAAAGATGTCACGCATCACCTTATGGAGGACATTATGGAGCATTCCATACAAATGCAAAGATCTGGCAAAGTGGTTTCTTCTGACCAACAATGTATCAAGACACAAAGGAGTTTGTTAGAAGATATGCTAGATGTCAGAAACATAGAAATATCAACACTCAGGATGCAATACCACTCCAGAACAACCTCTAGATAGAGTTGTTTGATGTTTGGGGAATTGACTACATGGAACCATTCCAAAAATCTAGAGACACTGAATACAACTTGGTGGCAGTTGACTATGTGTCCAAGTGGGTAGAAGCACTACCATGTCGTGCCACCGATTCCAAGCATGCCAAGAAGATGTTCCATGAAGTGATATTCCTAAGATTCAGAACACCAAGAATGGTCATTTGTGATGGAGGATCTCATTTCATCGACAAGTCCTTCAGACAGTTCCTAGCATAACATGGAGTTAAGCACAACATTGCAACCTCATACCATCCTCAAACAAGCGGTCAAGCTGAGACATCGAATAAGCAAATCAAGAATATTTTACAGAAGACTGTGGATGAAATGGGGAAGAAATGGAAATACTAACTTCATGATGCACTATGGGCATATCGAACTACATACAAAACACTTATAGGAATGTCACCTTATCAGCTTGTATATGGAAAAATGTGTCACTTGCCTATTGAATTGGAATTCAGGGCCCATTGGGCAATCAAGAAGTGGAACATGGACCTTCAACTAGCGGGAAAGAATCATCAAATGCAAATCTCAGAGCTAGAAGAATGGCGAGAAAATGCTTATCACAATTCCAAGATCTATAATGAGAGAACCAAAAGATGGCATGACAAGAGAATCAAGCATAAGGAATTCAAGTCTGGAGATAAAGTTCTACTGTCCAACTCAAGAATGAAGCTATTTGGTCATGAAAAACTTAGAAGCAAATGGGAAGGGCCATTCAAGGTGGTTGAAGTTGCATCACATGGTGCCATCACACTTCAAGATGACTCAGGTAACATATTTAAGGTAAATGATCAGCGTTTGAAAGTTTTCTAGAACCTAAAAACTCTGAAGAGATCGATGTGATTGAATTTTTACAATTCAATTATCCTATCTAAAAAATCAATCACCAAGGCTCTAGACAACTGAACTCATATGCCTAACATTTAATCAGTTCTACGAGTTTTGTTGTCTATTTGAGTTGTGCAGGAGTTATTAAGGAGAGCTGACAAGCAAGTAGAGGTTCTATCCACTATTGGAGCACTACTTTGTTGACAGTCATCACTATCAATCAATGCTCTGATAGAAGAAGTACATCTTCACTGCCAGTCTACTATATTACAAGATCGAATGACTATGTCAACATCCAGCTTGGGGGAGAGCACCCCTGTGTATCCAAGTAAGTATCCTTACCCTCTTAAAGTTCTCTTTCTATAAATAAGTAAAAAAAGAAAAAATAGTAAGCACATGAAGGTTCACACTGTATAAGTATTAAAGACACACTATAGATTGTCTAGTTGAGTATTTTAGTTTGTAATAATGTGTGCTAGTAGAGTGTGTCTAGTTTGCTTGAATTAGAGTTGAGAAATAAAAAGAACCTGGTCTAATCTATATGTATGGAAATGATGAATATATGCTCTACCATAATTCCTTTCAAGTAACTAGTTTTCAACCTTGAATTCTCCCAAGTTTTGGATATATAATTGTTTTGACCTAAGATTTACTCTGAGCTTAAAACTTGTGGGTAGCATATGCTTGATCTAAGTCTAGGTAATTGACGGATATGATATGAGAAGGTCTGAGCTACTGTTAATCTTGTTCCTAGTGATAATTGAGTTCTGGAGATTTATCTTTTGAAAACTTAAAATGCTACATGAAGAGTTCCTGTATGATGAGAGTTTAAATTTCTACCATAGCCATACATACATGCTTACTAGACTAGGAAAACCAGCTGATAGACTGCTTACTTAGTGTTAAGTTTGGTCAACCCATGTTAGACCCTTGTTGAGAGGATTATCATGCCCCTAAGATCAAGATTACTTACACCCACATATATTCTGCTGCTTCTATCCTGGGAGTACGCAAAAATATGCCTTTCCACCCAAAAATCTATCTCCTACTCTGGGAAAAGATCCAAAAAGATTATTAGATTTCCAAATAAATGCTCCAAGATTATGATTAATATCTTCCCAAGTTTATTATATTCCAGACAAGAGATATGAGGCTATGCAAAATAAGCATCAAAAAAAAGAAGAGAAAAAGAGAGAGGACAAATGTCCCAACATAAAAAAAACTCAAAAAAATGATAGCCCATGATCTCTATGCCTGAAGAAGGTATTCATTGTCATCAAAGAAGGAAGAAGATATCCCAAGACCACCATAGTAAAGTTCTTCATAAATTCTTTAGTTGGAGGCAGTCTCTCTAGGAGCAATGCAAAATTAGGTTAGCCACTAAATATTTCCACACACATACACATCTTGATCTAAGGGTATGACACTCCACTTCTCGGATCCCATTTTAACTGGACAATACATACAAGGTAAGTATGCTACATCCTTGAAATACCCCCAGCTCCTTATAAGCCTACTAGTTATAGGGTATGAAAGAGGAGGCATGATGCTACTCTGCCTTATTCCAAAAATACCACATATTCTAAGTAAAAGAGAGAAGGCAAAACACCATCATTGCCTAGGTGAGAATCCACAAATACCACCAATGAGAAACTTAAGAGAGTCATACAAAAGAAATCTCTAAGTTTTATTTTGAAAATATACAAAAACTCTAGAATGAAGGTTGATCAAAGAACTCGAGACGCGGTGCTTGACTTGATTGTTCTGTCTTTCAATTGCTCAAGACCCAAGTGAAGGCCAAAATGCCCTATGGTTGAAGGTAATATGGGTAAGTTTAAAAGTTAGAATAGTTTACTCTGATCTAGATGAGAATTCTTGTTTGAACACCTGTGTACTTTTGAGGCGTAAAAGCATTGTAGCAACTCCTAATCTATTGTTGAGATTAGCTTTGCTAAGGGACTAGCAAAGGGTAAGCTTGGGGGAACTTGTTGACGGTCACTAATGCTCATTATTAACCATTAGATATTGCTTGATATCACATGAAAAGACATAAAAGGAACCACAAAGCATAGTTGTAGGGTTTGAAACTAACAAGTTCCACGAGTTGTGTTGCTCTCCATTATTTTGCAGGGATCTTAATTTTTCATAGAATAAAAGTATCTCAAATGATGGATTAGAATACACCATTGCGAAGGTCTCGTCGAGCCACATCAAATAGAGTATTGATTCACCCAAATCGAAGTCCAGACGACAAAGTTATGCCTTCCAGAAGATTGCAGATGGGCTTCAAGAGCAGTCCAGAGTAAAACGGAAATATCTCCCTCATCCGGACTCCGTTTCAGGCGATCCACAAGGTGAACTGAAGCTAACAATGAGATCCATCCACTCACCAAAGATGGGCCCAATTGGACCAAAGGAGGGGCCAGCCGACCCCAACCTAGGTCGGCCGACCTCGCCCGGGCCCACCTGCCAGCAAGCTTCGTCGCACGATCTTCCACTGCCTTTGAGGTCCAATCTATGCCATTGTTCAAGGTCGGTTTGATCCGATGGCTCTGGTGCAATGCTTCGGGATATATAAGCAGACCTCCTAGGACCCCAAGGCCATCTCCATCTTCATTAGCTACCTTCAGAGCAAAAGCTAGGGTTTTAACTCTCCATCCAAGTATAAGTAGAGGTCTCTCTAGTTGTCTAGTTCCAGTTCTAGTTCTTCTAGTTCTAGCTCTTCTAGTTCTAGTTCATCTAGTTGTAATTAGGGTTCTAGAGAGAGGAAAGAGAGGAGAGAGCCGAGGAGGAGCCGGATTTGTCGGATCTTCCTTGACATTGTACAACTACAGCATCTAGTTCATCTTCAACAATCTCCAGGTTCTTCATTATTTATTTCTAAGTTCTATATTCAATTAATTTTAGTTGTTGCTTTACCATATTTACTGGATCTCTGCTCGTATTGAGTGCTCTAGTTATTCATGATAATTATAGTAATCTTTAGTGTAGACGCGGCATCTAGACTAGGGTTTACTTGAGTTTGCGCCCAATCCTCCGGTTAGATGTGGTAGTCCTAGAGGTGACAGCTCTGTCCAGCCTTTGTAATCCACCATGTTAGGGTTGGTGTTTTCATAGAGCTTTTGGTAGCCTTCTCCCAACTACTTTCTTCCCAATCTTTGTCGAGAGTTGGAAAGGACCTGCTGCTCTAAAGTAAATAAAGTAGAGTAAGCCTGATCTTGATCACCCATTCAACTTAGAAAACCCTGAAATCCCTCTCAGCCCTATAGTTATCCTTTTATTAGATGTTCTTAATTCTTCTAGTACACTTCATGTTCCCCATGGAAATCGATACTCTAGAATACTCTCGGGTGAAAGCTACATCGGTATCCGTGTGCTTGTGGATTTTTCTGTGTGCGTTCAAAATACCCAACACTCTCCTACAACATGGATTAAAGGACCCTGAGTACAAAAGTACTCCGTAAGACTTACCCAATGAAAAAATAGAATAAGACTAAGGAATGCAAGTTGAGGGGAAATCAAGGTAAGGCTTTAGCAAGAATCAAAGTTCCTTTGTATAAAAGCTCTCTAGTCCTATTTTTAATATTATAACTCAATATTAATTGTTATCCAACTTCAGGTATTCAAGTATAAAGGTCCATCACATTTTTTTATTCAAAACTTTACATGTTCTCTATGGTGAAGGTGTGAGGATCAAGTCTCCTTTTCTCGAGGAGCAAACGATGATTCGAACCGCTTATTTACCCAGCTGGGGCTTCCTAACCACATGACATATGCAGGTCTCACCTACATATGACAACCTTCTCAACGGATCCTCCAAGGCCAAAACAGGTTCATCGCCACCCGAGAGCACAATACCCTACATTCCAGCACATTGCCATGTGGGTACATGCTACTCCTGCTATATCTCCACTCCTAATGCGAGGTTAGTTGTTCTTGCGATAGAATAGCTGAGATTGGGCTTACCACCGGCATGTGGCTAGTACTATAACAGTCATGATCCAAGGGCCAACCACAGGTCCCTAACTTAACCTGACATAGATGGGTACGTACATCGAGACTCCTTTTCTGACATAAGTTCCAAACTCGTCCCAATTTAGTTATCATGTTACACCAAGTTCCATCGTAAAACATTTCCTTTAAAATTCTATCTTTTAAGCATGGCTAAGCATAACTAGGCATTTTTAGTAAAACAGTTAAAACAAGTATCAAGGATGATGTTTGAATAACCAAGGTTGGTGATGCAACAAATAGGCAATCTTTCAATTCCTATTACTTAATGCAGCATTTAATAACTCAAGTGATAAAAACTTTCGCAATTCAAGGAAGGGTTTAAAAGCACAGGGCCTTGCCTTGGTCGGCAGGGAAGTCAAACTCCTCAGTAGCACCACAGGTATCACCTCCATAGGAACCACCTTCTCAGGGACTGGTTCGATCACCTCCTTCTCAGCCACGTTCTCTACACATGATGATAATGCAAAATGCATGCTTAATGGAATGTTCATGACGATCATGATGATATATGCAATGCTTCTATTCCAGTGGATTGATTTAAGATGCAAGTTACATTCAGGATATGCCCAGAATCAATGGACATGATGTTTTTCTGGGTTTTTATGACCCAAGACCATGTCATGGAAAGTACAAAATCTGTCACAAAATGTTGATGGAATGCCCTTATGTGCCCAGAATCATATGATGTCTTTTCATGACACATGACAATGTCATGGAATGCCCAGAATTCATCATGTAAAGTACAGAATGTGTCACAATAGATAAATGCTGAAAGTTACATACAAGCTGCCAGAATTTAATCCCAGCATACATCACAATGCATAGAACAGATGTCCAAGAATTTCACAAACATGCCGCAAAAAGTTTAACCACACAATTTTCACATCCAAGCAAAGGATCTTTATTTCAAACATAACATGTCCACAAGCACAAAGGTGCATATTCCACCACAACAAGTTCAGTAGTACATGTTCTTCAACACTACAACATGTTCTTCAACAGCATTGCCTACTTCAATAGAAAAGCTACAACTTGCCTACTTCAACAGAAAAGCTACAACCATGAAGATGGCCAACACTAAGAATAGTGTTACATTCACACAACCACATACAAGACAAATATAGCTTCCAATGCCTTCCCTATTCTTTCCAACCATTTCCTTCACCTGTTTTAGATTTCTCTCTAAGCTATCAATTTTTCCCACCACCTCAGGACTTCAGTTGTCATAGCTTCTGCAATGGTCAACCTAGCTGGGAGTAGATAACCATTATCATGAAGGTACACCACATATTCTTCCTCAAACCAATAGCTCTTACATTTCCCCTACATCCAAATGGCAAAACAGGCAATGAAATTGGAGCAAACATAAATGAAATTGGGGCAAAATGCAAATTGAACCACTACACTAACATTTGAAACGTTCTTCCAAGGACACTTGAAATATATCTTTCCATTGTTATACTTAGATTGCATCGCTGTGGCAGCAAACACATTATCAATGGCAACTCAGTGACATCATCCTCCACTGGCTCCACATCGGCAGCAGTGGGTAGAGGAGCTGCAGCACGAACAACAGCAAGGGGGGCAACCCTAGCTGACCGCTGAGTGTGAGCAGTAGATGACGATGCCTGCGACATGATGCCTGAATCAGAGACAAGGGATTCATTAGGTCATCGAAGGAGCAAAATTCTAATTTGCAAAGTGTAGTAGCCAAGCCAATTTCATTGCCATCACAACATAAGCATGGAGTTCTAGCCTTCTAGTCTTCTAGAAATGGATACTCCAACAGAAGCACAAATTTGCTCCAACCTGGATAATGGGTACAGATCCACAGAGTTCTAGCCATTGAATCAGGAATTCAAACTAACAAACAAAAAACATCAAGTACCACACACTCTACACCTTCTCTGCCTCCATGGCTCGCTGCTAGCCGCTCGGGGT
>DXKC01000536.1:0-14373 GCA_031170775.1 Cymbopogon citratus
TAAATGAGCTATCTCATGAGCCATATCCTCAGACAGGTTTATGGGAATTATTTCACTCTTATGAAAATTAACTCTCATTCCTGAGAGTTGCTCAAACCACACAAAAATACTTTTCAGGTTCTTAAGGTGTTCTAGGGCATCATCTGAAAAGAGGATTGTGTCAGAAATAATTCATCCCGGGTCTAAAGTTAACTCCTAAACCTTTGATTAGCCCAACATCAGCTCCTTTAATCACCATCCTAGTTAAAATATCCCCTACCAAATTGATAAGCAGAGGCAACAAACGGTCACCCTGTCTTAAACCTTTCCCAGTTTTAAAAACTTACTTTCCTCCCCATTAAGCATAACTCCCACCGGCGCCCTTCTTACTGCATCCTGATGTAGCAGGCATCGCTCTGACAGCGTGGAGACAATGACACTGATGGGAAGGTGTGGATTTTGATTTGCACACACTTCAACTCAAATGAATTGCACTTATGACGAAGTGTACTGGTCATCCTTATTGCAAACGCTTTGGATGAAAGGCTTCTCACTCAAATAGATTGAGTGGTTTAATTCCTTCATATCGAGCAAAAGCATGTCAATCAATGTTAATGATGAGGTAGGACCTTACTTCCAAATGAAAAAAGGTCTTCAACTAGACGATCCCTTATCTCTAATTCTCTTCAATCTTGTTGCCGATATGCTTGCAATTTTTATCGACGGAGCAAAAGCAGATGATCAAGCAAATCTATTGTGTCAAAGGATGGGAATTTGAAGAAAAACTCAGATTTGACACTAGAGAAATGTCAATAATTGGAGAAACATATTTATGAAATTATAGCTAAACATCAGACAAATTTTAAAATCGTCCTCGAACACTCGTGCTACTTTTCGCAAAAAAAAAAGAACACTCGTGCTACAGAAACCGTCCTAGCCGGTTTTAAAACTGGCCTAACAGATTTTTCCAAGAATTCTAGAAAAGGGGCCAAATCAAAGAACAAGGTGATGAAGGACCGGAAATGGCGACCAGAAGGGGGGGGTGTGAATGGGAGTCTCAACTTTTTCTTCTCAAAGTTAGGTCCTTGGCTCTATCACCTTGCCCCAAAACTCGAACAGCACCGGACAGAAAAGTTCCTAGTTTGAAACAGAAACCCGTAGGAACAAACCGCATGCAAAACGGATCAACGAAACAAAACTTGTGACCAAAATGGGACCTGCCCAGGCTAGTCGGCTTAGCCGATCTGCACAACCAGTTTAGCCGGTTCTATCGGCTTAGCCGACCCTGGCAGTCGGCCTAGCCGACTCTGTTGGCTGGGAGTAGCCAGGCCGGTTTCGCCGGCTCCCCAACCGGCCTAGCCGGGTCACACAACCGGCTTAGCCGATTCTTGCGTATCAGCCCCAAAAATTCCAATTTTCTTCCTAACTTCTTCAAATCGAAATCAACTGCAACCAAATTTGGTAGAGACGTTGCTGATGCTGTTGGTGAGCTACCCCGAAGAAATTATCGCTCAATTTGGAGTAAATCAAGAGAAATTGCAAAAGATAAGAAAAGGGGATCTCGGAAAGACCTAGAGCAAGAAATCGCAAGAACTTTGATCTCGTGAGGAATCAAACCAAATCCTTCGGTGGAAACCTTCCTCTTATGTCATAGATCAAGTCAGGGCAAAAAGAACGAATCAAAATGCTCTAGAAACGAAGAAATCACAAAGTTCTTGGAGTGGGTGAGGATGAATTCGTGAAGAACACGAATCAAACACAAATCATACGAACCAAGGGCACGTGCATACTTAGGGGTGCACTTCATACGAACCAAGGGCACGAGTAAGTTTTTGGCCTCTCTCTAGCAAACTATGGGGGAGGAAGATGAAAACCTAGCCACTAGAAGGAGAAAATGCAAATGGAAGAGGTGAGTTGGAGTTGGGGGTCTCCACTTCTTTGGAAGCTTCTAAGGTGGACAATCATGCCTAATTTCGATGAGTACACTGAAGATGATGACAGTGAAGATGAGCGTGTTCTATCTTGTGTTGTCGAGGAGATGATAATGGTTGTGGAGGCACATAAAATTCTAAATATTGTAGAATTGATGGTTAATAGCATGATAGAAAGCAGGCAGAACCAGGACAACCCTCTCATCCTTCAGCCTTACATAAGGACTTTGGTGCTGCTAAAGCTGCATATTTTCAGTGTAGGTATAAACATTTCTTTAAGACAAGCTCAACCGACGAACAGGTATATCATCTCCTCTTCGGTGATATTACAAGGCTCAAGCTGCTACGTGGATGGGTCCATAGTACCTAACAATGTGAACTCTCAGCCACGGTCGGCTGGCCTGGGTGTTTTTATTCTAAACCTTCAATCCTCAACAACTCAAACCATCTTCATCAAGGCAAAGCTCTCTACTTGCTACTCAGTTCTTTTGGCGGACAACCTGTTCACTTTCTCAACTTGGCGGACCTGACGACTCCTCCGGACGAGATAATAAAGCTAATGCAGATCAAGGCCTTCCAGAATCTTCTAGATTGGCAGAATACTAAACATGACGGCTGATGTTCTAGCTCGTCAGACCCTTACCAGCCAGATTATGCATTTAGAGACAAACTGCTCAAACCAAAAAAAAAAAAAATGTGAATCAGTTTGGTCATATTACTATAGATGTAAAATTATGTATATGCCCCTCATGTATCCTCCTTTCAACACGGAGAAACTTAAAAGCAATCGTTTGCATCTAGAGCGTGGCCACCTCTACAATCTACACCGTAGATGAAAATCACCAAGATTTTTTTAAAAAAAAATACATACACCCTACTAAAAAAAACTAATGTGAAACCTACGATTACATTCTTTTTTTGAGACAATACTTGAACTGCAGAATTATTTTTTGGGGACAGATGAGTATTTTGTTTGGCACAGTATACGAAACCCAAACAATTCAAAATGTTTCTGTCACAATAATAAATCAAATGGTAGATGGTACACCATAATTCATCTTCGGTCTCTCATTCAACATGGCCAGAGTAGACACAGATCACGGCTGAGTACTAGTGTGATAACATGCCAGCTCTCACAAAGACCAGGGCTTGCCTCCATACCAGTAAAAACAGAAGCAAAATGCTTGACTACAGACATGGGCTAAACTGAATACAGCAGGTTTTCTTTTTTTTTTTCCAACAAGTGAAACAAGGTTCTGCATTCCTAGACTAAAAATTGCGGCAGCACTTTGGCTTTAGAAGAAAATAGTGGATATTCCCATAGCCAAGCACCCTACTGATACCCAAGGGCTCAATCGCTCACCTGAGAAAGAAAGACAAGAGAAATGTCAATTTTACATTCTTAACAAACAAATGGATTAATTAACAATCAACTATATGTTGTGCAACCATGAACAAACATTTTGTGCTACAAAAAAAAAAAGTATCTACTGTCCTTTACAACCTTTAAGAAATATAAACTTATCTGCAAGATAAATCCAAATATTTATACATGTATCTAATTTAGCATTAAACAGCAATACAGAGCATTAGGTATTATAAATTTAAGGTAAGATAAATTTAGTATTTGCCCAGTTTCTCAAACTTCTAAATGAGTTCATCTTCTTGGCCAACAAGTCTAATTCTATATCTACCTCAACTAGTTGTAAGACCTCCATTAAACAGATATTCACCCCCTGGTACTATGGACCAGCTTAGCTTGAGGATCCATGCAGGATTTGGAGTTTGTAGAACAAAATGGCTCAACCATGTGTCCATTTGTAATGTGTTTAATCCAAAACAATCACAAATTGCTCAGCCATACCACCAATTTGCTGGTAACCTCATAATAGCATTTTAAATTTGGATCATCACGAGCAAAATATCAAATAATGAGCATCACCTTCACCAATGAACCCGTGATATGAGAACATGTCAGCAGTGTTTGTCTTGTCAAAATAGGGTACAGGCATCACATGCCAGCACATAAATCATGCCACTACCACACCTAAACTAAATGGCAATGATGCAGACCACTATTCATTGGTGAATGTGCTAGGACACATGACTTTAAAGGCAGCCAACAAGGTGCTCCTGCAGCACCTGTCTAGGCGGGTACTGCAACAATCTCCTCCCTATACACTGATGATGTGGTGTTGTTCCTTAGGCCAGAAGCTGGCGACATCAACTTGGTAATGGGAATTCTCAAATCTTTTCGGTGACCTTCAGGGCTTAAAACCAACCTACAAAAAGTAATGTCTTAACCATCAGGTGTTTGTGACGCGGAGCTGATGACCACCCACAGATTTGCCTTGCAAATATTTAGGTTTACCCCTCTCCCTTAAGAAGCTCACTAAGGGGTAGATCCAGCCTATTATTGATAGGCTTGCAGATCAATTGCCAGGATGGAAAGCGAACCTCATGACAAGGGAAGGAAGGAAACTGCAGGTACAATTTGTGCTCACTGCTATGCTAGTGTCTCTTGTTATGGCCATAGACTTCCCTCCCTGGACCATCCATGTTCGCTTCAACTTCAGCCTGGCTTATCAGCCATGATACAGTGTTTTTATCTCACAACAAAGCCTCATCAGCCGCAGAAACTGTTGACCCCTGCAACCAAGAACCAGGTGAGCAGCTTGCTCACCTTGCCTCACCCTCTCCCTGAACCAGGTTGAAGATGAGCTTGAGCTCAAGAACACATGCACAGCCCCTGCCACTGTTTCAGCGTTAGCTGAACTCTGAATGTGGAGGCAATTGAGCTGCCTTTCTCTCTATTGCATTGCATACATATAGTACAAGCATTGCATCAGCTCCTACCAACTATGGCTAATGTCATTCTACCACTAGAGATGGCCTATTGCCATACTTGCGGCAGCAAGAGAGCTGACAGCTCCTACTTCTTGACTGCAGCAGCGAGAGAGAAGAGGGGGATCAGCGGATTATGTCTTACAGAAACAACCAGCTGAACAGCGCGGTTTTGTTTGGAGAGGCTGTAAAGATGCGAAAGGAGGACATTGTCTTGTGGCCTGGGTCAAAGTTTGTCGACCACCGGAGCTTGGAGGGCTGGGAATTTTTGATCTCGAGTCTCTTGGCTGGGCTCTGAGCATGAGATGGGTTTGGCTGCAAAAAACAGAGCCTCATCACCCTTGGGCTGCTCTCCCATTACATGTGCCAGTGCAAGTGAGAGCCTTCTTGTTGTTGTTGATGGTGCAAACACTTTTCTGTACAGATCGGTGGCTCCATGGGAAATGCATTGCAGACCTTGCCCCCTCGCCTGTTCGCAGCTATTCCCGGAAGGAGGGTCAAAAAAGCGGCACACTGTCCTGGACGCCCTCACTAACCAGGCTTGGATTTCAGACATTCAGGGAGCTCGTACAGTTGGTGTGTTGGTGGAATATCTTCAACTATGGGATCTAATGATGAATTTTCAGCTGCAGCCAGAGGTTGAGGATAGACTTGTATGGAGGCGCTCCTCCAATGGACAATACTCGGCTAAGTCGGCATATGATGGATTCTTTTTGGCTTCTATTTTTGGACCATGGGAAAGAATCTGGAAATCTTGGGCACCGCCCAAATGTCGCTTTATGTGGCTGGTTGCACACTAAGTTTTCGACGGCTTATCGCCTGGCACGTCGTGGGTTACCTCATCCAGAATTCTGTCCTCTTTGTGACCAAGAAGATGAGACTAATGACCATCTCCTTTCCATTGTGTATTCGCAAGAGAATTTTGGTTCATTTTGTTCAGACAGGTCAGTCTTCATACTGTGTCCATGCTTGGTGGGAGAAAGCTAGCAGCAGCACTGCTGAATTGCTGATGGGTTGATGAGGCAAGAAATTGATTCACTTATTATTCTCGGAGCTTGTACTATATGGAACCATCGCAATGGATGTGTCTTTGATGGAGCGACTCCAAACTTAGCTGGTGCTCTGATCTTAGCCTGCGAGGAGCAAAGCCGATGGTCTATGGCAGGGGCTCGAAGGCTGTCCTTAACTGCCCTCCTCCCTGGTAGTTGAGTGTTTAGCTCAATAGTGGTCACCTTGTGTGGTTCTGTCACTGGCACGAATATAATCCTTGAAACTGTTAGGGGCGTAAGTGTGTGTGGTGTGTTGTTTGGGCTCTTGCCCTTTATTCTCTTCTTAATATAGTGAAGCAAGCTCTTCTGCGTTTTTGAGAAAGAAAACCAGCTGAACAGCCCCAACAATATAGCCTGTCAGTCCCAAACAAGTTGGCGTAGCCCCCCCTGGGACATCAAAGCTGTGGAAAAATTCAGATGTGGATTCCTTTGGAGGGGAAGAAAAGATGCAAAATGGGGACATTGTCTTGTGGCATGGGGCAAGGCGTGTCGTCCACCGGAGCTAGGAGGATCGGGGATTTCAGATCTAAAATGTCTTGGCTGGGCGCTGCAGATGCGCTGGGTCTGGCTTAAGAAACTGAACCTCATAGGCCCTGGGCAAACTTACCGGTCCAGGTGCCTGGACTGGTCCAAGCCTTCTTTAAATTAGCTGTTTTCTCTGAAATTGGCTGTGGGACAAGCACCCTTTTCTGGACAGAGATGGTTGAATGGCCACTCCGGACGTCGCCCCTAATCTACTTGCTGTAATACCGAAGAGGACAGAAAATAGGCGCACAGTTGAAGAAACTCTTCCTGACTGCTCTTGGGTTTTGGATATTCGGGGTGACTTATCAGTGGAAATACTAGTAATCTATGCGATCTCATCTGACTTTCAGCTACAGCCAGAGGTTGAAGACTCAAACATTTGGCGCTTTTCCTTTAGTGGACAGTATTCGGCCAAGTCAGCATATGAAGGTTTTTTTCACAGATCCACTCTTTTCGGCCCATATGGCAATCTGGAAATCTTGGGCTCCACCCAAGTGCCACTTTTTCATGTGGCTGATTGCACATGACAAATGTTGGACGGTTGATCAGCTGGCAAGGCGAGGGTTCCAACACCCGGCACAGTGCCCTCTCTGTGATCAAGAGGAAGAAACCATCAATCATCTGCTTGTGTTCTGTATCTTTGCTCGGCAGTTCTGGTTCTCTCTGCTCCAACACTTTGGTATCCATCAATTCTCCCCACAGCTTACAGATTCTTCCTTTGATTTGTGGTGGGAAAGTTCAAGCAATGCTACTGCTGGGTTAACAAGGAAGGGGCTCAACTCTTGTGATCCTAGGAGCTTGGACCTTGTGGAATCACCGCAATAGTTGTGTTTTTGATGGAGCCACTCCTAGCTTTGGCTGGTGCTTTGGTTTTTGCCGTGCAGGAGAGTCAGCTGTGGGCTATGGCGGGAGCCCGGGGGGCTTTATTTCTTGGCTTACCCTCCCCCCAGCAATTTTGTAGCCTATAGTTAGTCTAGCTCTGGTCGCCTCCCTTTTTCCACAGGCGCGTATGTATTTTTGACAAGCTGGGGTGATAGTGTGTGTTGTTTTTGGGATCTCTTCCCCCTTTTTCTTCTTAATATAATGAAGCACAGTTCTCCTGCGTTTTTGAGAGAGAAAACTGGTCTCCTAGTTTGAACTCTACTTTGAACCATTGCTCCTAGTTTTTCAAAATTTCTTTGGCCTACTCTATTTAGGTCACTACACATTGTTTAGTGCTTAAAAGACATTTCTGTCTAGCACCACAGCCCCATCTTTTTCAATGAAATTTGCATATGGGTCAATTTTAAAATCATTACAATTTGCACATGTATGAAATTTTTTAGAGCATCTTGACAGCAAATTTATATCAAATTAACTTGAATGTTTTTTTTTTTAAAAAAGCAAAAACAAACAAACAATTCCTCTCCTCGCATGTCATTCACTAGAAAGAACTTCCCTCTTCAATCCAGATTAGCTGTAACCAAAATGTTGCCACCGCTACTCCTAGTCATGGCTGGAGGGACTCAGAATACCGATGGATCAAATGGGCCCTGTAGTAGGATAGCAAGTATGCATGCTGGGCTGTGTCCCATTAAGCATCGGGCTAAGCCCATTTAACTGGCTTAAAGGCAATTGTGCTGCATGGGTTGATCTATCAGAAATGAGATAATTATTACTCAAACTCAATTCCAACTCTGAATTGCTTTGTTCTCGGACATGGGCGACTCCTCCAAACCTCATCTGGATCTCACCGGCTGAGGCAAGGAACGTCACTCTTCCACAACCAGGATAAGGCCACCCCCATAACATTGGATATATTACCCCATGATCTATCGATGAACAATCTGATGATTCCATATAGTTCAATTCAATGTATCGAAGATGTGAAGGCGGGTCATCGGGTGCCATGGAATTAAATGGATTAATACCTACCAGAATAAATAGCTTGGTGGTAAATATCTTGATGAGCTACTCATCATTAATAATAACAGAACAGATGAACAGCCCGGTAACTCCAGATGCAAAGCTGGCAAGCCACAAGGACTTTGATGACAGCATAAGTCATGTGCTTATCTTATCATTAGTAGTAGTTGGGTGCTGTGTCACCAGCCTTATCTTTCAAGCATCTACTTTAGCATCTCTAGAATATGCCTAGATAGTTTAGCTTGTAAGCAACCATCCTATATGTATCCCCAACCAGCCATTGTTTGTGGCTAGGGCTAATGAAATGGAATTCTAGCTTCCCAAATCTGAGATTTGGTCTATCATTTGAGAATGTTGAAATAGTCTGGCATGATGATGTTGAAATGGTCTGGCATGATGATGATAGTGGAAATACAGAACATGACTGATAGGATTCCTAATCCTACCGGGGACGTTGCGTAGCTTGTATGGGTGAGACGGGGGAGGAGCTGGGCCTGGACCTCGACGGCGGCTAGGCGCCGTCGCGAGCTTTGCGTTGCGAGATCGCGATGCGAAGAGGACAGAGAGGGGCGGCGGCTAGGGCAAACTCCCGGCTCCCAAGGGAAGCCGGAAACAATATGATTGTTTCTGCTTAATCTCCTCCAATAGAGTTTACAATGTATATATATCCCTAATAAGAATAATTATAAGAAAACCCCCCTAAAAGTAATAATAATATGATCTAAATAGGCTCCCAAGGACGTCGTCTCCTAGCCACTGGACGGCTTGCGACGTTGATACGATAAACCGGTCATAACATCTCTCCCGGCCTTCGAAAACAGCTCGTCCTCGAGCTGGAACTCTGGAAAATCCACCCGGAAAGAGTCAAGGGGCTCCCATGTCGCTTCCGCCTCAGCAAGGCCACGCCATTTGACCAAGATCATCCAGATCTCCCAGCGCAGCTGTGCACGAAGAACACGCTCGGGCTGAGGCAACACGCGACCGTCGAGGGTGGGAGGAAGGACGCCGAGCTCGGTAGGAGGGTCACCGCGGTGCTGCTTCAGAAGACCGACATGGAACACATCGTGGATACGGGCACCCTCTGGCAACTGAAGTCGGTAGGCGACGCGACCGATGCGTTCCAGAACACGGAACGGACCAGCCCAACGAGGCCCCAGCTTGCGACGAGCGCGCGGATCCAGGGACTGCGTAGTGCGGTGAAGAAGACGCAGCCAGACCCACGCGCCCACCTCGAACTCCACCTCGCGATGGTTGGCGTCGTAGTACTTCTTGGCGATCTGCTGAGCCTGGATGAGACGTTGCCGAATCTCCATAAGCATCTCATCGCGGTCGCGGAGGAGGACATCGGCAACCTCAGTACGGGCAGTCCCCGGCTTATATGGCACGAGCGAAGGCGGGGGACGCCCATACACCACCTCAAAGGGAGTAGCACGGAGGGCAGTGTGGAAGGAGGTATTGTAACAATACTCCGCCCACGAAAGCCAGTCCACCCAGGCACGCGGCCGATCTCCTGTCACACAGCGTAAATACATGGCAATCACCTTATTGACGACCTCCGACTGGCCGTCCGTCTGGGGGTGGAAGGCCGTGCTCATGCGAAGAGTAACGCCCGCCAACTGGAAGAGATCGCGCCAGACGTGACCGGTGAACACGGGATCCCTGTCACTGACGATGGACAGCGGGAACCCATGCAGCCGCACAATGCCGTCGAAGAACGCGCGCGCGACCGACGCCGCCGTGTAGGGGTGGCCAAGCGGGATGAAATGTGCGTACTTGGAGAACCTGTCGACGACGGTGAGGATGACCGACTTGCCGCCCACCTTTGGCAGCCCCTCAATGAAGTCCATGGAGATATCGGCCCACACCTGGGACGGGACCTCCAGCGGCTGCAGCAGACCGGCGGGCTGAAGGGTCTCCGTCTTGTTGCGCTGGCACGTCACACACGTGCGCACCCAATCGTGCACCAAGGAGCGGTCGCCCGGGATGACGAAATCAGCACGAAGACGGTGCAGAGTCTTCAGGATCCCCTCGTGGCCCGCCCCATGCGCAAGCTGTATCGCTTGGGGCCGAAGGTCGTCGGCGTCGGGTATGAAGACGCGGGAGCCGTGCAACAACAGGTCGCCGTCCTCACGCCACGCTGCGGGCAGCTCCCCAGCGCGCAGCCGAGCGCGTAGCAGTACCGCGTCGGGGGCCGAAACCGAGGCGCGACGGATGTGGTCGAAGAACGTGAAGGACGGCTCCGAGACAGCCGCGACAGTAGCCCCTGGTGACACCGCACCAGGGGGGGTGGACGGAGAGTCGGCGTCGCGGCGGGACAGAGCGTCCGCCACCGTGTTGAGACGCCCCGGCCGAAACTCCACAGCAAAGTCGAAGCCAAAAAGCTTGCTAACCCATTGATGTTGCGGCACCGTCGAGAGGCGCTGGTCCAGCAGGTACTTGAGACTGTAGTGATCTGTTCGCACGACGAAGTGGCGGCCCCAGAGGTACGGCCGCCAATGCCGTACCGCCTGCACCAACCCAATGAGCTCACGTTCGTAGGCGGCGAGCTTGAGGTGGCGAGCTGCAAAGGGTCGACTGAAGAACGCGAGGGGTCCAGCGCCCTGATGGAGAACGGCGCCAAACCCCGCGCCCGACGCGTCGCTGTCGACGGTGAAGGTGCGGTCGAAGTCGGGCATCTGAAGCACGGGACCGGTAGTGAGGGCCCCCTTGAGCGCCTGGAACGCCGTCTCCGCTTCGTCATCCCACGCGAACGCGTCTCGTCGCAAGAGACGCGTCAGGGGCGCAGCGACGACACCAAAGTCCCGGATGAACTTCCTGTAGTAGCCGGCGAGCCCGAGGAAGCCCCGCAAAGCCCGAGCCGAAAGCGGTGTGGGCCACGCAGCCACCGCCGCGATCTTGTCGGCGTCCATCGCAACCCCCGCCGCCGATATCACGTGCCCCAGGTAGGCCACCGATGAGGCCCCAAAGGAGCACTTGGAGCGCTTGACGTGGAGGCGGTGGGCATGGAGGGCCGTGAGGACGAGGTTGACGTGCTGCAGGTGCTCCGCCCAAGAGGAACTGTAGATTAGGATATCATCGAAAAAGACCAACACGAACCTGCGGAGAAAGGGTCGGAGGACGTCGTTCATCAACGCCTGGAAGGTGGCCGGAGCATTGGAGAGGCCAAAGGGCATCACCAAGAACTCGAAGAGCCCCTGGTGGGTGCGGAACGCCGTTTTGCTGACGTCGTCCGGGTGCATCCGCACCTGGTGATAGCCGGAGCGCAAATCCAGCTTGGTGAAGAAGCGTGCACCGTGAAGCTTGTCGAGAAGCTCCTCCACCACAGGGATGGGGAACTTATCCTTGGAGGTCTTGGCGTTGAGGGCACGGTAGTCGATACAAAACCTCCAAGAGTTGTCCGCCTTGCGCACCAAGAGGACCGGCGCCGAAAATGGGGACGTGCTGGGGCGGATGATGCCGTTGGCTAGCATCTCGGCGCACTGCCGCTCCAGCTCGTCCTTCTGTAGCTGTGGATAACGGTACGGTCGCACCGCCACTGGTGCCGTTCCCGGGAGAAGGTGTATACGATGGTCGTACGGCCGCACCGGAGGGAGACCGTTGGGCTCGTCGAAGACGCCACGGTGCTGTTGGAGTAAGCTGTCCAGCAGCGGCAAACCAGACTCCGCAGTGGTCGCGGCAAGCTGCTGAGCGCCCGGGGGCGATGGACCGGCCACGCACTGCCACGTAATCCGGCGGTCGTCACGCCAAAACGTTAGGGTCAGCGCTGTGCAGTCCCACAGGGTCGGGCCCAGCCTCCGGATGAAATCAAACCCGATGATGAAGTCAAATGCACCCAAACTGAGCCCCACACATGTGATGGCAAAGTCCTCAGAGCCTATGTGGATGGGGACGTCGTGGGCAAACCCCTCACATGCCAGGCGATCGCCGTTGGCGACCGTTACCCGAAGGTGTTCACCGCCGGAAGGGGCCAACCCGAGGCGACGCATGGCAGCTCCCTTGACGAAGTTATGTGTAGAGCCGGTGTCGAGAAGCGCCAGGAAGCGCTCGCCCTTGCAGGTGATCGGCAGCAGCATGGCGTTGGGCGAGCGGAGGCCAGCGAGCGCGTGGAGGGAAACCACCAGGGCGGTGGCATCAGGCGTCACGGGGTCGGTGTGCTCTTCGGTGAACCCGGCAGCACCATCCACGTCGGCGGTCCCGTCTGCCGGCTCATCAACTGTCTCCAAGTAGAAGAGGCGCTTGCAGGTGTGGCCACGGACGTAAGGCTCATCACAGTTGAAACAGAGACCTTGGCGGCGCCGTTCCATCTGCTCGGCCGCCGTAAGGCGACGGAACACGCGGCCCTGAGGGGGCCCGGGCGCCGGTGGTGGCAGCATGGGCTGCGGCACCGCCCCTCCGGCTGGTGGCGGGAGCGCTGGCTGCTTTGTTTGTGGTGTCCACGGCGGTCGTTGCTGCGGCTGTCGAGTGGGGCGTTGACCGGCCGACAGCAGAAGGGAGAGCAGCGAGTTGGCGCGGAGCTCGAACGCGCGGGCCAGATACACCGCTGTCGGAAGGTCCTGCGGCGCACGCATCTCCACATCGACGCGGATGTGATCAGGCAGGCCGCCCACAAAGAGCTCCGCCCGTTGCAGGGTGTCGATGTTCCGCGCATGACACAGCACGGCGTTGAAGCGGTCGGAGTAGTCCTGCACCGTCGAAGTGAACTGCAGGCGACCCAACTCCGCGAGGCGAGACCCCCGGACAGCCGGGCCAAACTGGAGGTGACAGAGCGTCTTGAAGCGATCCCACGATGGCATGCCCTCAACCTGTTCCAGGGCATAGTACCACGTCTGCGCCGCGCCGGTGAGATGGTATGAGGCCAACCATGTGCGGTCCGAGGCCAGGGTGCGTTGGCCGCGAAAAAACTGCTCGCAATGGTTGAGCCAGTTCAGCGGGTCGGCGGAGCCATCGTACGTCGGGACCTCGAGCTTGTAGAAACGTGGGGGGTGGTTGGCCTGACCCTGGCCAGGACCACCCAGCGGGGCGTCTAGATCTAGGGGCACCAACCCCGCATTGGTGGTAGCGGCGAGCGGAGCCGAGAACAGAGTCCCATCGACCCCGCCGTAGAGTGCGCCCGCGGCCGGGATGCCCCCGTAGGCGCTGAGGGCCGAGGTGGTCGTCAGGGGCGTTGTTGTTGTACGGACCGGCGCCGCGGAGTAGATCGGGTGCGACGATGAGCCCAGAGCCCACGCAGGGATTGGTGACGGCGACGGCGGGAACGAGAGCATGTGCAAAGGAACGCCCGTAGATGGCGGCGCGGACGGAACGGCGGTAGAGGTCGGCAGGACAGCATCCGGCGACCCTATAGACGGCGCCGGCGGCGTGCCAGGGCCGCGGACGGCGAGGGCAGGTAAGACGACGAAGGCGGTGGCGGCCCCTGCATGATGGCGCGAAGAGCCGCCATGTCGCGCCCTAATTCGCGCAGTTCTTCCATGCCCTGGGCGAGCTTAAGGACGGCCGCCGTGAGTTGTTTGTTCGTCATGACCGGACGGGCGGAGCTGCTGGGCACCGTCGCCAGTGCGGCCGAGGACGAAGATTCCGACAGGGCGGTCGACGTGACGGGGAGCACGGAGGAAGCGTCCGGCAGGGATGTGGTCGGCAGCGGTGCGGAGGGCACAGGAAGGGTTGGAGGAGGGCCTGACATTGATACCAGGTTGATAGGATTCCTAATCCTATCGGGGACGTTGCGTAGCTTGTATGGGTGAGATGGGGGAGGAGCTGGGCCTGGACCTCGACGGCGGCTAGGCGCCGTCGCGAGCTTTGCGTTGCGAGATCGCGATGCGAAGAGGACAGAGAGGGGCGGCGGCTAGGGCAAACTCCCGGCTCCCAAGGGAAGCCGGAAACAATATGATTGTTTCTGCTTAATCTCCTCCAATAGAGTTTACAATGTATATATATCCCTAATAAGAATAATTATAAGAAAACCCCCCTAAAAGTAATAATAATATGATCTAAATAGGCTCCCAAGGACGTCGTCTCCTAGCCACTGGACGGCTTGCGACGTTGATACGATAAACCGGTCATAACAATGACACTCGCCTTGCTGCTCCGCCTGCTGAAAGCCTAGCCACACCTGTGGCCCCACAGTATTCCCTTCTTGAAGG
>DXKC01000537.1:0-26056 GCA_031170775.1 Cymbopogon citratus
AAACAGCAGCTCAAAACCTTCCCATATCATATCAGTCAACTATCTAGACTTAGATCAAGTATTTGCTACCCACAAGTTTAGGTTTAGAGCGAATCTCAAATCAGAATAATTATGTCTAACAACTTGAGGCAATTCAAGTTTTATAATTATGTCTAACAACTTGAGGCAATTCAAGTTTTAAAGACTAGGTACTTAGTAGGAATCATGGCAGAGCAACTATTCATCATTTCCATATGAGAACTTTTAATTTTTTGGAGTTGATCTAGACAAGATTAATCTTAGTACACTCTCCTTTATTTTAGCAAGATTAAAAGACACACTAGTATTTATTATATCATACTAAAGAAGTATTATAGAGAAATCTTTATTTAGTTTCTAAGGTTATTCTTCTTTTTATGGGTTTTATAATTTAGCAGAAATTTATTTATGTATACTAGTAGATAGGTAAAGTGATACTTAGCTGGATACATGGGGATGCTCTCTCCCAAGCTGGATGTTTGCGTAGTCTTCTGATGTAGTAGACAGACAGTGAAGGAGTGTCTCTACTGTCGGAGTGTAAGGAGTGATGACTGTTGAGACAGCACTCCAATAGGGTACCTGTCATCCTTCTGCCTGCTTGCTGATGTCGATCCTTTAAATTCTGTGAAGCTCAAATAGACAACAAAGCTTGTGGAACTGGTTAAGTGTTAGTCATAAATCTCCTAGCTTCATGTCTAGAACCTCATAATATATTTTTCTTGTAGCAACAGGATCTTAATATATTTTTGGTATTTTTATTTTTTGTATGCCATGCAGAAAAATGGAAAAAGTCTAATTCACCCTCCCAACTATGGGGTGGTCTACATCACCCTCCAAACTATGAAATGGTCTAATTTACCCCCTGAACTTTCAAAAACCGTCTAGTATACCCTCTGGGCGGTTTTCGGCGGTGGTTTTGCTACAGTGCGGGCGGTCTTGCTACAGTGCGGGCGGTTTTGCCATTTTATTTATTTTTGCTAAATTTTTGAAAAATCATAGTAAATCACAGAAAAATCATAAAATAGAAAATCCAATTTTGTTGGACTCCATATGAGTAGATCTACACAGTGAATATATAATATGGTATGCTTTAGTGCAAAGTTTTCGCTATAAAAAAATTAAATTTGTTCACTGTAAAGCTAAAATAAAAACTTTTGCTAATTAGCAAAAATGGTTAACATAATTAGCAAAAGTGGTTAACATATGCAAAATGAAGCTAAGTTTATGTTAACCACTTTTGCTAATTATGCTTTATTGAAAAAATTGACCAATTTGCTAATTAGCAAAAGTTTTTATTTTACCTTTATAGTGAACAAATTTAATTTTTTTATAGCGAAAACTTTGCACTAAAGCATACCATATTATATATTCACAGTGTAGATCTACTCATGTGGAGTCCAATAAAATTGGATTTTCTATTTTATGATTTTTCTATAATTTACTATGATTTTTCAAAAATTCAGTGAAAATAAATAAAAAAGGCAAAACCGCCCGCACTATAGCAAGACCGCCCGCGCTGTAGCAAAACCGCTGCCAAAAACCGCCCAGAGGGTAAATTAGACGGTTTTGGAAAGTTTAGGGGGTAAATTAGACCGTTTCATAGTTTGGAGGGTGATGTAGACCACCCCCCATAGTTGGGAGGGTGAATTAGACTTTTCCCAGAAAAAATTGTAAATATAATAAATGCAATATTTTTATTTTTTATGGCACCACAGCAGATAGACTCATGGGTTTTATGCCACAAAGTTATTAGCATGGGGCTTCAGTATTTAATATGCAATGCATGCTATTTTTATTATTTTCTAATGCAGAAATAAAGTGCAACTAAATTATGCTGTTTTAGGGAAAGTAAATATGCTAACGGAAAAATTCAAATATGATGCAGAAAAGGAAATATGCTGATAACTACCAAGTGTTATCTCTTGGCGTGGTGTTCGGAGATTCTAGTCCTCCGAACAGGACTTCTCTTCTACTCATGTGTTCTTGGGCACCTCGAGTAGTTCGAGTGGTGCCATAGGCCGAACCTCTTTCTGTGTTGATATTGAGATTGGATTTACCTTTACTTTCTATACCTTTTTTTGTTGAGGTTAACCATGAGGAAGAGGTTTCTTCTATCTTGTTTTCTATGGTGACTGGGTCACTCTATTCTTGGTACAGCATCATCCTCAGGAGGGAATCGGTCTTCGTACCTTGATACTTCTCCTTCATAGTCGGCCCATCCATCCTTGGTAATTTGCTTCTTTTGGGTACGGTGCTTCCTCCTTGACCTGTTCTTCTTGGGTTTCTTCTCAATTATATAATCATCATTAAAATAGCGATGTACCTTCTCAGTAGGGAATTGGAAGTGTATTTCTCCCAGCCCAATGTAGATGATGGCTTTTGTAGTGTTTAGGAACGGTCTTCCAAGGATGATTGGTAGATCATACTCATCTTCTCCCATGTCGATGACTAAGAAGTCAGTAGGGATGAAGTGGTTGTCAATCTGTACCTAGACGTCTTTTACTAGCTCGTCCACTTGTCTGAATGATTGGTCCACCATCTGCAGCTGTGTATATGTAGGATGCAAGGGCATAGATCCATATAGAAATTCATATGTTACCTTGGCCATTATGTTGATGCCCGATCCAGTGTCGCAGATTGCTTTCTAAAAATATCTTTTGTTAATCGAACACTGAATGGTCGGCATACCTGGGTTGTCCTTCTTTATCAGTCGTGGGGACTTGAGCAGATAGTCGTGCTCCCTGCGGATTGCAGCAACCACATTCACTATCTCCATCTTCTGTGGCTTCTTGTTCTTGCCCTTGTTCTTCCTTCTGTGATTATCTTTCTTCTTTGGCTCATAGGGAGTGAGTCGGTGCGTAGGGAACTGTAGCACACGATTCTTAAAAGAGAAGGTTTCCCTCTTTCCCACAATGTTGAAACAGATCTTGGCAGTGTTGGCGTAAATGACAGCTCTGGCAATGTTGAGGAAAGGTCGTCCCAGAATGATGGGCGACTTCTCATCACCTCCTGCCTCTATGACCACAAAGTCTGCAGGAATGTACGAGTCTCCTACTCGTATACATATGTCTTCTAGGATTCTTTGGGCGTAGCAGAGAGACTAGTTCACAAGCTGCAAGCACATGGTTGTATAGCTGTTGACATTTCTTAGCATCACTTAAGCTGTCACAGTCCTAGCATAATACTAGAAATGTTGGTAAAAATAACTGCTAGCGTCTATAGATGAAATATGGGATCTGTAAGCACACAGATAAATTACCATTATAGCATTTCAACCGGGAAGTATTCCAGGTATCGTTATTTATATTTAGCTCAAGGAAAAGAACTAAGTACTTAAACAGTGAGATAAACTTGCAAAACATGACTACTTATGAGTGGTGGATTGCACAGTCACGTACTTGACAGTGGGTAAACCATGATAGATAATATAAAGTATATGAGCCCAGGGAATAAATCACATAGAGATTAGAAATAGACTACTCAGCATAAATGTAGGTTGACGTCTGATTAGTTCAAGAGATATAAACTCCTAGGTAGTTCTAATTTACTAAGTCATTCATCTATCCTAATGCTACACCGTCATATATAGCACAAAGACTCTTCATCTATGTATAAGGAACATTGCTATAAAAAGCCAAGACATAGCTGGACTTCCTACGCAACTGTGGTTCTACCTGTCCTATCAACAGGGGATGGACTAGGAAGGACTCAATGGAACTGTCACTTCTGCAATCTACCACACGACCCAGCCAATAGGGTGCATTTGTAGGTAAACAACATCTAAGCACCATGCTTACATGAAATCTACCACCTAACCCTCCCACGAAGAGAGCTAAGCGCTTTGCAAACTTATACATAAACTCATTATCAATTATAACCATATCAAATGTAGAACTAGAATAAACTAGGAACATAATACATAGAAATGTAATGATATTTAGAATAAAGTCACAAAGAAAGATACATGATAATACCAATCTCTGAAGACGAAGATCTGGAATTCCGAGCATAGGCGCCTGACTCTTCCTCTATCTAGTCTAAACCTATGTAGAACTTGAGGAATTGGAGTAGCTATTCTAATTCTCTGGTGGAGAGATCTCTAAACCCTGGCTCTGCTGATGGCTCCCTCTACTTCTCTATTCTCAATTGAATTAGAGAATTAATTGACATTTTTCCCAGGGGGAGGGGCCCTGAATATATAGCCCTGTAGAAAGCACCACATCCCTTGGATCAAACTGACCTAAATGTGCGGTCGAGGTGGAGGGGCGGGCGCCCAAGGGTTGGGGCGGCCACCCGGCTGCCGAGCCCTTTCGGGCTCACCTTCGGCCAAGAGCCTTCTCGAACTTTCCAGATTACAGAAAAGTTGATATTTGCCCTTTTATCTCTATGTAAACCTAACATGTGGGCCTCTTTTGATTAATTCCTGATAACCCCCTGCAGAAACAGACATTCACCAAAACTCATGGAAATTGTCAGTTAAAACCCTAAGTCTATGGTGATGTTTAGTTTATATCCCCTTTTCTCTCTTTGGTTGACATATAAATTTGATGGTTAACAACTGTCAACAATAGCCTAAAGGATAATTGAACATTTTCTCATAAATTACCTTAGGCATGATGTTGACGCTTGCACCGAAATCACATAGTGCCTCATTGAAGTTGAGGCTGCCAATGGAGATGGGGATGACTGGTCTCCCGGGATCTCCCTTCTTGACTGGCAGAGATTCGTCGTTCCATCCTCCCGACGGATTACCCCAGTAGTTTCCTATACTGAATATATCTACAAGATGTGCAGATTCTAATTCATCCAGCAACCCCAGAATCTTACCTTGGTTGGTAGGTGGAATAGATACAGCTAGCTATTGAATGTGTGACTAGCATTTTATTAAAGCTAAGCTGATTCTTAATGGCATTAGCAAAGTTATCCATCCTACCATTAATAGTTTCTAGCATTTTATCATTGGATGCTAACTTTTTAGATAGGCTATCCATTAATTTGCCTTGATTAAGCACTAACTCTCTGAGAGGTGGTTTGTTATTGAAAGAATTATTACCTTGGTAATTACCTAAGTAGTTAGGCCTTTGTTGGTTCCAACCTTGATTCTGTGGAGGATGATAGTAGTAGTTGTTATTGTTGATGTAGTTTATATCCTCCTGGATCTTTGGGCAGTTGTTCCCTGAGTGCCCAGTGTTTCCACACTCTTCACAAGTCATGCTAGAATCATGGATGTGCATGACTTCCTTATTTTCTCCGGCTCTCTCATCAAGCCTCTTCATCAGCAGGTCCATCTTGGCAGACAACATGTCTACCTCTTTGAGCTGGTGCATTCCACCTTTCTTATGGGTTTACGTTCTTTCCTCGTTCTAACTTTGGTTGGACGCCATCTTTTCCACAAGAGCAGTGGCTTGAGCAATAGTAAGTGATAAGAATGCACCTCCAGCAGCAGCATCCATGGTCTCACGGGTGCTGTTGTTGAGCCCATGATAGAATGTCTGCATCAGTAGCCAATTCTCCATTCCATGATGAGGACATTCTAGGATGTAGTCTTGCAAGCGTTCCCAGGCTTCTGGGACAGACTCATCATATTGTTGCTGAAAACTTGATATTTTCCCACGAAGAGCATTGGTTTTCCCGTGGGGAAGAACTTTGCCAGGAAATTGGTGGAGCAGAGTGCCCACATAGTATTCCTCTCCTTATTAGCGTAGAACCACTGCTTAGCTTTCCCCAAGAGTGAAAATGGGAAGAGGCGAAGCAGTATAGCATCCTTGGTGATATCCTTGATAGTGAAGGTGCTGCAAATCTCCAAAAAGTGTTGAAGATGAGCACTGGCGTCTTCATGTGCCTTGCCACAAAACTGGCTGGCTTGCACCATGTTGATGAGCATAGGCTTAAGCTCAAATGACCGATCAATGTCTGCAGTAGGTCCAGTTTGGATGTTGTCCGTAATGGGGGCTGAAAACTCATGGAGTGACCTGTTCGCCATGGCTTCGAACTCTAGTGTTAAGCTTTGAATTAAGAGTGGTTGATCTCCCAAATCAGAAGAAGCTTCAAGCTATGATGATGATGATGGAAGAGCTCTTTTTAACTTGGCTTTAGTCTTTCTGATCAATGCTTCTGGATTGTCAACGAAATTATCTAGGAGGTCAAACCTATTCATACATTACCCTGCATATGATATAAAGATAGAGAAGAGACAAAAAGGGTAAATCTGTATGATTAAGGATCTTGATGGTCCCTCGATCACATTAATGGATGCAAGTGATGGCTCATTATCCTTTTTTGAATAGCTATCAACCTTCCCCAGCAGAGGCGCCAAAAATGCTTGTTGACATTTCTTAGCACTATTACCAAAAGATAGTAAAAACCTATCCCTAGTAACAGTGTCAAAAATATGCCTACCACCTCTAACACCACTTAAGCTAAGTTGTCACAGGCCTAGCATGATATTAGAAGTGCTGGTATTAATAAATGCTTAAGCTCCTCTAGAATAAATATGATATCCGCAAGCACACAGATAATACCGATGTAGCATTTTAACCAGGAGTATTCCAGGTATCGTTATTTATATTTTTACCCAAGGAAAGAGACTTGCTAAGGATAATGAGCAATGAGCATCACTGCATGTGTAATGGAGAGTAGAACCAGTGGGTATCTATCTTTTCAATACAGGGTAAGTGTCACAAGATAAATAATATGTATGAAAGGTAAATAATAAATGATAAGCACTTAGCCACATGTAATAATGATGCACATCTCAACAGAGTATTCCATGTCAAGTCACTAGCATGGATTAGGACAAATATAGAAGAATAATCCCTAAGTCATTCTAAACTATAGTCATAGTATACATTGATTAGTGCAATTATACTTAGCAATCATGGCAGGAAAGGGTTATACTTATGCCTAGTGATAGGAGGATTACAAAGGACTCAACAGGACTGTCACTCCCACGATCTACCTCACGATCCAAAATATAGGGTACAACTGTAGAACAATATGGTATAGACACCATGTCTACACAATATTGGCCATTCACCCATGAATTCAATGGGCAAACGCTATATGATCCTAAACTTAAATATAATTCCAATCTAACTAGGCCAAGCATTTAACCAATGCAAACTATGAACAATATAATTGAGAACATAATCAAGTAGCACAAAGTCATATCCAATATATTAGAATAGACTAAAGTCATACTCATAATTTATGATGAACAAGATGAATAATTATAAAAACAATTATAAAAGTAGGAGAGATTACCAGGAATCTTGTGACAGATCCGGAACCCAAGTAGAACTCGACTCCTTCTAGTTCTAATCCTATGTAGCTATGCTATAAACTATGGAGCTCTAGTTGAGATGGTGGCTCTAAGGCTTCTCTCTTGCTGACAACTGATCTTCTGAATTCTCTTAATGAATCCCTCTCCTCTAGGGGCCAGCGGCTCTGTTTATATAGCCCCTAGGATGCACCGCAGCCCTCAGATCAAACCGACCTTAATGAACGGCTTTTATTGCATCTCAAAGGCGGTGGGAACCATGATCCACGAGCTGGAGCCTAATTGGCTCAGGGCCAGGGTGGGCGCCCTAGGGACCAGGGCGGGCGCCCTGCCAAGGTGGCATCCCAACCTCCGCCTTGGTCCAGAGTCTTCTCGAACCTTTCTGATTCTAGAAAAGTGGTAGTTGCATTGTTTCTCTCTATGTAAATCTGGCATGTGGACCTTGTTTGGTTCTTTTCTGATAACCCCCTATAGAAACAGATATTCACCAAAACTCATGGAATTCTATCAGTGTAACCCCTTTATCTGGATGATATTCAATTATAAGTCCTTTCTCATGTTATGTTGATGGTTTAAATTGATACTTATCTACCGTCAATAGCTATGCTTCGGATTTGGAAGTGGTCGTGGTATATTTAATTCTAATTGCACTAATTTTCCCTGTCCGTATGTATGTAATCAGCACATTTGTGCAAAGATTTCACTTCATAAAGTAGTGTTTATCATTACATTGATGCACATGAGACAGTCCAACCCTTATAACAATGACCACGCTGTGTAGTAGCACCGATGTCCTGTTGTTGGATGAGGAAAAAGAGTAGCACAGCAGGTAGTACATGGGTACGCGAGACACAACTCCATTCAACTAGATGCAGCTGAACATGGTACATACAGGATGACACAAATCTTTTTTGAACATAGACGACATAAATATTGATGCACACGAGAATCTCAGTTTTCATGTTCCAGCAACACACATCACCAAAAACAAAAGTTTTCATGATCACACACTCATGCACACTTCCAATCAAAGAGCTTACTATAGTCATTGCAGATCCTACATTCCTCACTGCAGAACCAGTTCCACTGCTCCCATCATGACCATCTATCTGCGACCACATTGCCGCAGCCTCTAGCTCGGCACTGATGCTCATCCTAGCGCTCCAGATGGCGGGCATAGCGAGGCAGCATCAGGCACCACCGCGTCGTCATGCAACGCATCGTAGGCACGATGGTGGCAATCCGCACAGACCTGGTTCTTCCACATCGCGTTCTTCACTGCCGGCGAACCTGATTCCTCATCGCCTTTGATTTGATGCAGTAGCCACAGTGCTTTAGCATCGCAGTCCGCCTCGGCGTTCAACCTATAGAGCATAAGTGCGAGAACACAGGTCGGCAATTTATACGCAAACTCATCGGCGTGCTCCAGCATGTCAAGCCATAGCATCGTCTTGCTGCGGTCTTCAAAGAACACGGCAGACATGTCGGCTCTGAAGCACACCTCCGGGTGGCCGATAGCGGCGAGCCTCGAGATCAGGTTGGTGCAATACTCGTGTGAGTAGTAATAGGGTTTGGGCCATGAATGGTGCTCAAGCACCTCCTTGAGTATGATTCTCCGTCCCACAACGGCGGCGCCGCAGGCCTCTTTCATCGTTTTGCATGACGCCCGCAGAGCAGCGAGGTCGTCCATCGGATGTGATGTTGTCGTCTTCGTGACATGGCTCCCAATCTCCACCACCAAATCCGACGGTAGCTTGTCCAGCTTGGTGGCGGTGCTCGATGTGTCTTGGCATGATCAAGCGGGGTGGGGGCGATGCCGGCGGTGTGAATGAGAAGCACGCTTGGGAATGGTGATAGGACGGAGTTGGCAAAATATAATGGCGTGCAGGGGAAGAAGAAGAGCACGGAACATACTGTGGAACCCTTGGGATGCGGCAGCTGATTAAGGGCACATGCTACAGACCGTGGTTGACTACACGAGATAGTCATGTTATTCATCAGCACGCCGAAAGTCCAATGGCCGCCGGTTCCCATGAAGTTCTCCATTCTGCGCTGGCCTTGCGAAAACAAGTGGGTCGGACAGTCCTTTGGCAATTTGATTTTGCACTCGCATAGAACCAAAACCACAAAAAACAATGCACATGTGCAAGTCCGACCATCAACATCCTGACCGGGCCGAATAAAAGTGCGACCTCTTGCCAACCGTGCATGGTTAGTTTTGCAGGAGCATACAACATATAAAGTAGTAGTACTCCTAAACCCCCACATAGATCAGCCATACGCCGATGTTGAAATCTGCCACACTTTGTGCAACTTGTTCACCTTCACAATTCAAAGCAATTGTGATATCAAATAAATACCGATAGATTAAGTATGGAATGCATTTTCATAATAAATTGACTAGGGCAAAAAAGTATAAATATTATTCAATAAAAACTCAGTCAAAAGTGAACCACTTTAGGTGGCACGCAATACGTTGGTGCATTCATTTTAGGACGGAGGTAGTACATGGTTTCATAGGTTCTGAATAAGACGGTTGGTCAAACTTTGGGTTGAAAAAGTCAAATGCACTATAATTTGAAACGGAGTACTGCCCTTTTGTGGTGATGCCAAATAATAGTATATAAAGGTGGGTTCCATCTACATTCGAGAGGAAGACTGATGCGTCATAATCCAAGCTACATATTGTACACATTTAGTGTCACATAAGAAAGTCTGACACCATGCTCGTTGAACTGAAACAATCGTCCGACGCCGTGCTGGATGGAATGAAGAGATCATCCGACGCCGTGCCAGTTCGTTGAGGCGAAGAGGTTTGCTGGTTTCAAGCCAGCCCGCCTCGCCTTGCAAATTTTGTTCATCCCCGTTTGTACTTGATCTAGTCGCATGTCTTTTGCATAGACTTGTGGCATGACATAGTGAATTAGTACCAAGTCATGTTAACATGTTTACTAGTTAGGCTTAGTATGTTGCCTGGTGCTTTTTGTTGCATGACATGCTTTGAGCAGTGGGATGGCGCTGCTTACTACTACTATGGAGTCATGTTAATCATCTATAGTTACAACTAGTACGTATTGGTGGTATTTGGACAACATTGAGTTAAGTAGCCTAGCCTAGTAGTATTACTAAGCTGTTGAAATTTTATGGCACACGAACAAAAAGTCCGATGTCCGCACATCTGATCCTATTGGACGCTGTGCCGAGACCCAGAACATCTCATGGGCGCAGACGTGCTCTTTTTTTGCAGAGGATGGTTCGACGCCATTACACCTACTGCCTGCTATATTTATTAAAATAAGAGTGTCCTCTACCAATACTTGCTCCGTCTTCAAACCAGTTCAAGCCATAGCTACAAACTATGCCCATTAGACCCATAGAGTTGCCATCGCCATGAGCTCCGGCGGAAATGCTGAAGCCTAGTTTTCCACTTTCAAACACTGCATCTAGATGAGAAGGAAGTGGATCAATCCCTTGATCATCACAGCACCATCTGGCGGGAGCTGTAGTGAAGGAGCGTTCTCTGTGACCCTGCAATGCACGATCACCAGGATCCTCAAATCCAGGCGTCTTTGGGAGACGGCGGAGGTCATGTTTGAGTATGTAGGAGGTGGTGACTGTAGGACCTTCAAGGCAAATCATGCCGTGGACATCCCCCATGACACGGAAGCTACCCATGTTGTCCACTGCCAATTGATGAGGTCAGTCACACCGCTGCAGGAGCTCAACCTCTCCGAGTTACAGTGGGAGGACATCCTACCTGAGTCTGTGGTTCCTCTACTCGCGTCCACAGCACGTAAGGCCAGGCGGGATAGGTGCATCATCCACGTGACGATTGGGCTTGCGGTCGAACAAGAATTCAAGTGCTGCACGCCATCTGCACTCTTGATGCTCTGCCCGAAGGCATCGTCGGCGAAGTGCCAGAAATGTGGCATCTGCTTTGAGGATGAAACTTTGAATCATGCGACCGTCCATAATATGCCGTGCTGCAACTCCGGATTCCATGGGAAGTGCATCACCGATTGGTTCGACTAGAGCAGCACCTGTTCGATGTCACAATGTAATTTGTGGAGGCGGCTCCACCCGGCAGTGCAGATCTTCCTCAACCTCTGCTGCACCCCGTAGGAGGGCGAGGATGTCTCCACTTTGCTCATCGGAGGAGGGTGGCGACAAACACAACAGCAGGGGCAGCGGTGGCATTTGGTAGGTGAAGCTTCAATGGCGAGCGCATTTTTTATGGTACTTTTGGTGTAATTTCGAATTTCCTCATGTACCTAGGTACTAGTTGTTGGTATTTCTTAACGCAAACAGATAATTCTGCAAGCGCACGGAGTATCGTTGTAGCTTTCACACGGAAGTATTCAGGGTATCGTATTTTCCATAGGGAACAGAGGTATTTCTCTTAGCTAGTTCGCCCAATGAACAACACAAGGGCAGAGATAGAGAAGGGGGTTGAGATGGATTCCTATAGTTTTTAGGGTCTTAAGGATAGCATATTGTAATACTTGTACCTGCTTACTTCAGGCACCGGAGCGCACCTGGTCTGCCAGGCGACACCAGTATACAGCTCTACGCCAAACCCGGACATGGGGGATTACTAAGGACGGACGGGACAAGGTCACTCCCTGCTGCCTACCACCTCAACCATATAAGAAAGGTGCAAACAAAGGTAGCTCTAGCCTAGACACCATGCCTAAGCTATCAACTACTACTCTACCATGACATCAAGGCTTACCCGTCCCTGGGGTCCTTCTACTAGAGCATCCGCCACAAGGACGAACGACGAACCTACAAACAAGAGAAGGTCAAACACAACTATATAAAAGACACATAAAAGATTATAAGAAATATGAATACTTACTTAGCCAAGATTCTACTAAGGAGCCAAGTACAATATCCGCAGAGGTACAAGTTGGGGGAGACACCGACAAGTCTGGCATTTCCCCCGCTCCCACACTCACATCTTTTCTCTACTCTATAGCTAGCAAGGGCCTGGGCCTAAGCCCTAAGGCCTAGGCCCTTTGGAGTGGTGCTCTAGCTCTAAGCTTGTGGTGCTCCTCTTTCTTTGTGTGATGATCATCTAGAGGAGGGGGAATGGCCCTCCTTTTATAGGTGGAGTGGAGGGGCCTCTTTGGAAAAATGCCCCCACCCCTCATAATGCCAAACCAACCCCACAACATTGGTTCCAGGTACAATAAACCTGGATCCCCACCAAAACTGACCTTGGCATGTCGGCATGGGCCTGCTGGAGAAAACTGGGCCATACTCGAGCCTGGGTTGGCGCGGCCGCTCCTCAGGCGCACCCGCACCACTTTTGTGGCTGAATCGGCCTAAATTTGGTGGACGTGCTCCACTTGACCTGCTAAGTTGGCCAATGCTGGGGATTTCTGTAGTTAAGCCGTTTTGATATCGGTTTTAGTTTAATCTCCTCCTGTCTGTGCCCTGCATGGCTCGTTTGGCGTCTGGGCCCACTTTCTTTCTTTCCTTTGTTTTGCATGGGCCATGTCCTAGGCTTGGCCCATGGTGGTGATTCGGCCTGAAGTTGATGATTTCGGGCTTTTCCATCTTGTTTTGCTTTGGGTCAAAAGTGGATCTCATATTTATATGATTTTCTTTTATTATAAACCCATAAATAATGTATTTTCTTAAGTCACCTGTAAAACAAGATGAACACCAAAACTTGTGAAATTTATTAGTATAAATCCCTATTCACTAAGTTTGGTGTGGATTTTATATTCTTATTGGTAGTACAAAATATGAGTTATGGACCGCCAACAAGCTCCCCCACACTTAGCCCTTTGCTCGTCCTCAAGTAAAGTTTAGGACTAAGATGGGTCATCTCCTTGATGTATAACCTCCATACAAGATATTCCAAGCTTCACCTACACTTGTGAATTTTTGGATTCTCTACCATGTCATCTTGGGTAATTGAATAATGGAACAACATAGATTCGAATCCCCTTGCATCAGTTAGTTTAGAAACTTGGGTTTTCATAAGATTTTTTTTGAAAAAGAAAAGGTAGCCTTGCTCCTCAGATGATACTCTTGAGTCGCTCATATATGTGTTTGGTTCCTTACCATGGCATTTTAAAATTTCCCTTCTTTTCATAACCTATCTCTAAAGCTTTTGAGTGGAGTTTTGGGTAGGTATGAAAGTGGGCATACTTGCATCACATATACTGTCAAGTCAAAAACCGAACCACATAGAGATACAAGTCATACACTTTGATTGAGATGTGCAAGTGTGTGGAATCACGAATGCTTCCTAATTCTAAATATTTTTGGTACTCCATGCATCATGACTCTCTTTATTGGTAGATGGATGATTTTTTCAAGAGTATGGGCTATAAAAGGAAATATTCATTTTTTGAATGGGGCTTTGGATTTTCCCGTTATTTATTGCTTGGAAATTTTTTCCCTTATGCCCCTTGGCAAGGGTGTTTGTTTTTTCATGCCCTTGGCATGGTTTTTTTCTTTTAGGCATAGCCCATATCTATCCTTCTAGCAATGAAAACCTTGAATGGAGAGATGTCATGATGGAATGCGAGGAGTAATTGTATGGTGGATAATGAATGTGCGACTCTCAGGGTAAGAATCAACATTTTTATTTGGTGAATGAGTACGCAACTCTCATGGTAAGAGTTAGCATTTATTTGTGGGTGCATGTGAATCTCAATCATAAGTGCATGACCATAATCTCACATAGGTCATAACAATTTGACCCAACTCAATGATCTGACAAGCAGCATATGACTAAAGGTTTGCATAAATGAATTATGTCATATGGCCTTGGTAGGAAATTCTTTATCATTGAGGAGCATGCTATTACATTTTTTGTAAAATAAATCACAAGTCCTTCATAATAATGCAAGGTTCAAATCATCCAGCTATATCACATACTCCAATTACTTAGATAACATGGGGTCCCTATGATAGTTGTTCGCAAGTTATAGGAATATTGGCAAGGAATAAGGAGTAAGCAAATTTTATCAAAGGACAGCATGGAGATGGTGAGTCAAAAGTTTTGTCTTTTTAATTTAATAAATTTTAAACTTTAAAACTTTTAGGAAGATGTGAGGGTAGAGTTGCACAAACCATCATTGAAGATGAAGGAGCTAATGGAAGCATTTTGTCCTGTCCTTCTGCACGATGGATTGTTTGATGTTTGCGCAACATGTTGGGGAGATTTCTCATTTGTTTTAGTTATGCTTGAGAGATCTCCCCCACACTTGTTCTTGTACCTATTTTATTTCAATAAAGAAAACAAAACAAGAGGAACCGAAATGAACACGGTCTCTATCGGTTGGAATACCGGGGAGCTAGACTTTTATTATTCAGATTGTTATTACTTAATTATTGTTATTTTTATTTTATTATTTATTTTATTTTATTTTATTTTATTTTATTATTGCTAAAATTTTGTTTACCAACATTTTGTTATTACTCACGCAAGACTAAGGTAAAAATTGGAATGTAGAACATGCTTTGGTTTATCTCCATCATAAATTACTTATATTGTCTATGCTAACTACTCAAGCTCATCAATCAAGTTTCAACACCATGTCAAAATTTTAATTGAAGCAGGTCATTTTTAACCTAAGCACCATGCTTAATTTAAAAAGACCTATGGATGTATCATATGAACACACCCAAACCAGAGCATATGACATAAACTAAGGAAGTATGAATTTACATTTCCATGGAGACAAAAGTGAGTAAAGGAGTTGGTGAACATTTATTTACCTTCACATACCTGAGCATGTGTACTGGCAACATATATGTATGATGCGTTGAAGTTGTTGTTGCGGCTAGCATGATGGCTCTAGCCAGGTGAACCACAAGGCCAAACTATCCGGATAGCTTAGTGTGCTGGGCCGTGGGCCTTGATGGTACTTGCAAAGGTATGGAGGCGAGCCCCTACTGCTTGTGGAAGCAATGGTGGGTGTAGCCAGTCAGCCCATATGTGTTTTTTTTCTTCTGATGTAGGGGGCCAACATGCTCCTTCTCTCGCTCTCCTCTATATTTTTTGTAACTTTTCACTCTTTTTTATATTTATTTTTTTCTTTTCCTTTTTTTAACTATCATCATTTTTTCTCAAGGCAAGGCTTACATCAATTTTTGTTCGCCATTTTTTCTTGAATGTCACGGTGTGTATGGAATTTGGGATTCTCACCATCCTCCCCCACACTTGGACTTTTGTGTAAAAGTCAAGTGTGCTAGGTTAGGGTCTCCTTGTAAGTGTGTTCCATCACTCAAGAGCATGTAGTTGATGTAGCTCCCACGTTTTCAAGCATCATATGATCGATGCTCTGTAATGATTAGTAACAAGAATACCCGAGGGTGCATACTAACTTGACAACATGTCCTAGCTTAAAGTTTTTTATTTTAATAATATTGTATATATTAATTTTCCTTATTTTTTATGATAATGATGATGATAATAATAATAGTAATAAAAATAATAATACTAATTGTATTTATTATTTTTCTTTTTAAGATAATCTAGGGTATCTCCTAGCAGTGCTTAAGTGTTATGGTCTTAAGCTTGACCATGGGGATTTCATCTTGCAACTATCCATGGCGGTGAAGTTCCCAAATTCACCACCAAACAATGGGCAAAAAGTTCAAGCTGCAAGGTCGACCATCGTGCTACTACGAGATTTGGAATGTTTATGATAAACATAAGCATCAACAACCATCATCTTAAAATGTTTTGAAATGAGAATGAAGATGTGGTTGGGATTATCGTAGGAGCACATGGTCAGAAGCAGAACAAACTCTAGAGATCCCAAAGGTGAGCATGAAACATGAGTGGTCTCAAAAGAAAAAGTATCATGCTCATTAGCAAATTCTTGCTTAGACTCTAGAGTTGTTGCTTCGGGCATGTCCATGGCATCGAAGTTTTCATTCCTAAAAGTTATATTATGATGAACGAATGTTGAATCTCGATCACTGTTAGGACAAATGTTTTAATAGCCAACAGGACATGTCCTATGTTTAAGCGAGGCTGAAGATGGTCATTTTGTTTCATAAGGATAAGAAGGAAGCTCAAATGAAATGAACAGAGATATACACTTCACTTCCTCAAACAGGTTATGGTTGGGAATATGCTTCGGCATGGAACTTTTAGGACAAAGCATAGGAGTGGTAGAAGCAATATTCCCAAGCTTCTCATCTAGGCCCCCAAGGGTAGTTTTATTTTGAAAAAGAATTTCAAGAGGGTGGCCTATGAGAAGATCAAAATCGAGGATGGCATAGATATGGAAGTCTAAGAAAACCTTGGTTTTAAGGGTTTTTATTGGCATAGCCCTAGCAAACACAACACTCAAAGATGAGCCTAGATGGACTCTTAAAGAGTTTGTTGGTCGGGACTAGCAAAATTTTTCCCAAAAGGGTTTTCACTAAGAATTGTGACATGATATTAGTCCCGACTATGGGTTTGTGTAGGGCATCCACATTTGTTCCCTCTAGCGTGCAAGATATAGTCGTGGAAGGTGAAAGAATCTGAATTGCTTCGGAAGACCATTTCACTTCCAACAACCATTCTTTTGATGGTTCCGCTCTAGGGAAACTTCGTTTGTTGTATGGTTTTTGTGCCGTAGATAGGTTCAAGGTTCTACCATAATCCTCGAAATTGATAGCGGACTCTGAAGGATAAAGCATTCCTTCCTTCATTGTTCGTGGTTCGGGTGAGGGCTTAGGAGTCGAATCTAAGGATAGAACAAAGTTGGATTCGGGTGTTGAGGGCTCCTCAAAGCTTGACATGCCCTTAGTTTGGAGAGATTTGTGTTCTACGACGGGAGAAGCATGCTTCTCTATGATGTGGTCTAGGATTTTCCTCTACACCATCATAGCTTTGTGTGTAAACGACTCTCCAGCAGTTATGTCAAGGCATAGGGCAGTATCTATGCCTAGACTCGAATGAAAGAAATGCAATTGCATGCTATCTGGTATAGACAAGTCTGGGCTACACCTATGGACTCCTTCTCGGCTTGCTCAAAATCGAGGATTGCGCTTGGCAAGAAGTTGATACGGAACATAGGAAAGAATGCAAGACAAAACTTGTCTGTAAGTTCTCCCTAGTCCCTATTCAAACTTCCTTTGGCATTAGCATACCATTGTTTTGCCTCCCCCTTGAGAGAGAACAAAAACAATTTCCACATAAGAATTTTTTATGTCATGCCAGAAATGCTTAGGCACGAACATATTTCCTCATAATCTTGCAGGTGGCTAAATGGGTCTTCATGATCAAACCCTGAGAAGGGTTGTGCCCGAACCATGATTTTAAAATTGGGGTGGAGTTCATAGCTAAATAGAAGTTTTGGTTTTGAAAAAGATGACTCTAAGAACTCCCCCTTTTGAAGCAAAAAGATTTGAAATTGGTAATGGCTTCATGATTGGTTGGGTAACAGGAATATTTTGTTTATAAAATATTTTTTTTGTTTTTTTTGAAATAACGATACAGATACGAGGACAAACTAGGGTCGGAGAAAATAGCAACCATTCCTCAGCAACGGTGCCAGAAAGCTTGTTGGTATTTCTTAACGCGAATAGATAATTCTGCAAGCGCACGGAGTACCGTTGTAGCTTTCACCCGGAAGTGTTCAGGGTATCGTATTTTCTACAGGGAACAGAGGTATTTCTCTTAGCTAGTTTGCCCAAGGAACAACAAAAGGGTAGAGATAGAGAGGGGGTTGAGATGGATTCCTATAGTTTTATGGTCTTAAGGATAGCATATTGTAATACTTCTACCTGCTTACTTCGGGCACCGGAGCGCACCTGGTCTGCTAGGCGATACCGGTATACAGCTCTATGCCAAACCCGAACGTGGGAGATTACTAAGGACGGACGGGACATGGTCACTCCCCGCCGCCTACCACCTCAACTGTATGAGAAAGGTGCAAACGAAGGTAGCTCTAGCCTAGACACCACGTCTAAGCTATCGACTACTACTCTAGCATGACATCAAGGCTTACCCGTCCCCGGGGTCCTTCTACTAGAGCATCCGCCACAAGGACAAACGACAAACCCGTAAACAAGAGAAGGTCAAATACAACTATACAAAAGACACATAAAAGACTATAAGAAACACGAATACTTACTTAGCCAAGATCCTGCTAAGGAGCCAAGTACAATATCCATAGAGATACAAGTTGGGGGAGACGCCGACAAGTCTGGCATTTCCCCCGCTCCTACACTCACATCTTCTCTCTACTCTATAGTTAGATAGGGCCTAGGCCTAAGGCCTAGGCCCTTTGGAGTGGTGCTCTAGCTCTAAGCTTGTGGTGCTCTTCTCCCTTTGTGTGATGATCATCTAGAGGAGGGAGAATGGCCTTCCTTTTATAGGTGGAGTGGAGGGGCCTCTTTGGAAAAATGCCCCCACCCCTCATAATGGCCAAACCAACGTCACAACGTCGGTTCCAGGTACAATGAACCTAGATCCCCACCAAAACCGACCTTGGCATGTCAGCATGGGCCTGTCGGAGAAAACTGGGCCGTACTGGAGCCTGGGTTGGCGCGGCCGCTCCTCAGGCGTGCCCGCACCACTTTTGTGGCTGAATCGGCCCAAATTTGGTGGACGTGCTCCACTTGACCTGCTAAGTTGGCCCATGCTAGGAATTTCTGTAGTTAAGCAGTTTTGATATCGGTTTTAGTTTAATCTCCTCTTGTCTGGGCCCTGGTTCGTTTGGTGTCTGGGCCCACTTTCTTTCTTTCCTTTGTTTTGCGTGGGCCATGTCCTGGGCTTGGCCCATGGTGGTGATTCGGCCTGAAGTTGATGATTTCGGGCTTCTCCATCTTGTTTTGCTTTGGGCCAAAAGTGGATCTCATATTTATATGATTTTCTTTTATTATAAACCCATAAATAATGTATTTTCTTAAGTCACCTGCAAAACAAGATGAACACCAAAACTTGTGGAAATTATTAGTATAAATCCCTATTCACTAAGTTTGGTGTGGATTATATTCTTATTGGTGGTACAAGATATGAGTTATGGACCGCCAACACTAGTCTGTTTGAAATTGTAGTTCGTTTGATATTTTCAACCCTAAGTTTAACCACTCGTCTTATTCAAAAAATTGTGCAAAATATCCCTTCTTTTGTTTTGTTATGTTATGCTTTATTAGTAAATGTCCTATGAGAATGACTTCAATTTGGCCATGTTCGCACTAATCTAAAACCAAGTACATACTATTCGAGATGAATGTAATGGCGGTTTTAATTATGTATGAGTGCTTTCAATGTATATTTGTAATGTGTTTTTGATGAGTGCGAAGAATAAATGCCTTATTTTAACAGTGAACACCGCATTCTGCATCAGCCTTGTGAAAACAAGCGAGCCGAACTGTCCTATGGTAATTTGATTTTGGATCATAGACGCCAAAACCATAAACAACAATGCAAGTGAGCTGGTCCGAGACTCAAAATTTGGAACGGGCCGGACAGAACTCCGATCAATCGCCAACCGCACAAGGTTTCTACAGATAGATCAGCCATATGCCGGTGTTGAAATCAGCCACACTTTGTGCAACTTGTTCACCTTCACAGTTCAAAGCACTCGTGACTACTACTACTAGTGAACCGACCGAGAGTTAATTGAATGCATGATGAGCTTTTGACCACCACAGCATGCTTGAGTCTAGAAAGGCTTGTGCGACTGTGATAGGTCTTTTCACAGCAGTCAGACTCAGTAGTACAGTACTAACATGGTTTCATAGGCCCTGATCGTTTGCACTCCATCGACTGTGGTCTAAGCTGCCGTTGCATGAAACCAACTACTACAGTACTACTACTTCATGCATGCAACCATAGCCGGGTGGTGTTTGTTGTTTGTAGCATAGCTGATCAGGCAAAAGTTGTAGTACTAAGTCTGTTTATTTGAAACCAAAAGAATCGGGGAGCCATCTCTGTTGAAATTTTACTGTTCACGGCAAGAAGTCCGTTGGCCGCAAAGTAGGATCCCATCGGACATAGTGCCTCAACATCTTGATGTGGCCTAGACATGCTCTATTTTGCAGAGCGTAGTTCTAAATGCCATTCATGGTTCTCTACTCAAATATGCCAGGTTGCGACTCTCGAGGGAGTGCGACAGCACCAAAGGCGATGCGCATCAGTTGGGCTGCTCCAGTACAATGGCTTGCCATATTTTGGAAGCCAAACAGTGAGGCCAATAAAGACTGCATTGAGAGCCCTCTTGCCTCACCGCACTCCCATTGACTCGCTTTCACCCCTTACATTGCGCAGAAGCCCTATAGCATAGAAATAAAATCAAACTGAAGATGAAATAAAATCAATCCTTAGAGAGAGGTTATCCTTAATAAGTAAGTGTGAGTAAATGCTCTATGCTAATTAAAATTTTCAACCCAACTTTTCTATAGCATAGAAAGCGACCTTTAGCTTCATGACAACTCTACTCTTGTTATTGTTTGTACATTCCTTCGGGTATGTGTTGTCCACTAATCCTCTACAGAGAAGAAACAATGAGTGAAGCAAAAGGTCAAGACAAGAAAAAAAGAAAGAAGAGGAAGGTCAAAGAAGAAGGGCAATCAGTGAGATAAGATGATCATGAACAAGCCAAGGTGAGAGTTGGGCCAAGCAAGGCAAACTTCAAGAAAAAGGAAAGGATGACCAAAGCATCTTCCTTTCATCACATGGTGACGTCGTACTCCGACGATCAAGGCAATATCTTCAGGTAAGTGGTCACTATTTAAAGAAGCCTTGCCTTGACTCTGGTATATATACACAAATAAAAGAACAAACATGTTTGAGTTACAACTTGCCTAATTCAACTTAATCAACTCAAACATGTCTTGTTCTTAAGCTTGATCATAACACCACTCTCTTAATCCCATGGCCATAATCTAATGAGCTAAAATGTTGCATCTTTGGGAGATGATTGTCTTAATCATAAAAATGTTTGATACATAATGTAAGTTGATAATTCATCAAGCTATTCACTCTTTCTATTCAAAGTGTTTGAATGCTACATTCATGCTCACCCTTTTGATCTTGCCACCCATAAAGTGAACAATGCATCCAATGTATTATCATGTTCAATGTGCTTAATGTTAGAGAAGAATAAATAGGTTATGGTTCTATTGGTGTTTTTCCACCAACAGGACCCATGCACTTGATCTCTACCTTGTCTGTGCAAGCAGGACACACTTCAAGTAGAGTGTAGAGAAGTGAGTTTCCCAGACTCTACGAGTGGAAGTTCTAAACATGCAACACGTATACTGAGCAAGATGCTGTCAGCTTTCACTATTAAAGCTTCACCTCAAACTATGGGACGAGCAAGAACATGGGTAGCACCATCCTTAGAACCACCATCTCAAGAGGCATGAAATCAAGACACCCACCTTTGGGAAAGAGATGATGCACCTAAAGGAGCGAACAAGGTAAGAAAGGTCCTGTTTGGAGGACTTAAAACCACCGAACACCGCGCTAAGAGGTAACTTGGTATTTACCTACAAATTTCAGTGTTACATTTTTGCTTAGCATATTTACTTTCCTTAATTAGCATAATTTAATTGCACCTTATCTTTGCATTAGAAAAGAAAATAAAAATAGCATGCATTGCATATTAAAACATTGAAGCCCCATGCTAATACACTTGTGGTATAAAACCCATGAGACTATTACGTTGTGGTGGCATAAAAAATATTGCATTCATCATACTTACAATTTTTCTACATGGCATACTAAAAATAAAAATACCAAAAATATATTAAGGTCCTATTGCTATAAGAAAAATATATTAAGAAGATCTAGACATATGAGGCTAAGAGGTTTGTGACTAACACTTAACTAGTTCCACAAGCTTTGTTGTCTATTTGAGCTTCACAGAATTTGAAGGATCAACATCAGCAAGCAGACGGTGGGACGACCTGTATCCTGCTGGAGAGCTGTCCTAACAGTCATCACTCTTTACACTCCAGCACTAGAGGTACTCCTTTGCTGTCTGTCTGCTACATCAAAAGACTACGCAAACATCCAGCTTGGGGGAGGGCATCTCCCATTTATCCAGCTAAGTATCTCTATACCTATCTATTACAAGACTTAAATTAGATTTTGCTAAATTATAAAAACTCATAAAAAGATGAATAACCTTAGAAACCAAATAAAAATTTCCCTATGATATTTCTAGTGTGTCTTTAAACTTGATAAATAAAGGAGAGTGTACCAAAATTAAAATCCCTAAAAATAAAAAGCTCTCATATAGAAATGATGAATAGTTGCTCTGCCATGATTCCTACCAAGTACATAGTTTTTTAACTTGAATTCCCTCAAGTTGTTAGACATAATTATTCTAATTTGAGATTCGCTCTAAATCTAAACTTTTGGGTAGCAAATACTTGATCTAAGTCTAGGTAGTTGACCGATATGATATGGGAAGGTTTTGAGCTGCTGTTTGTCTTGCTCCTAGAGATGCTAAGTTCTGGAGAATTTATCTTTAAAAAAATTAAAATTACTACATGATGAGTTTCTGTATGACGAGAGTCTTAATTTTCTACCACAGCCATACATTCATGCTTGCTAGATTAGGAAGCCTTACACTTATATTTACTGCTTGTGATCATTAAGTGTGGTCAAGCTGTGTAGACCCTTAGGAACTGGTCATGCGGTTAAAATCAAGATTCACGTACACTCCATATATATGTACGCTGCTTCTACCTTAGAAGTATACATCCACAACCATCTACATATACATTCCATTCAGATCCACCAAGAGAATAGTTCTATTCCTATCCTGGGAGTAAATTATCAAAAAATGTTTCTACTCCCATTATTCACCCTTGCTAGCCAATAAAGCTCTAATTATTTCCTAAACTACCTCTTGACAATATTTCTAATAAGAGGCTTGGGTGCTCTCTAAAAAAAGAAAAAAAAAGAGAAGAAAAAAAAGAAGAAAGGAAAGAAAGAGAAAGAGGACAAATGTCCCACATAAGAAAGAGCAGAAGAGCAGCCCAAGTTCTCTCCAAAAGTTCTCAAAGTCTCAAGAGAGGTATGAAGTCTTTCAAAGGAGCTATACTCAGGTATTCACCATTACCATTATTTACCCCTTCACTTCATCTACCACTTATACCAACATATTCCACCTATCATATATACCATGCACATACACTTCTTGATTTGACTTTATGACTTGTTCCTCTAGATCCATGGTTTGACCGTGCAATAAATATTAGCAAGTATGTGTTCGCTGTCTCCTCACCTATGAGCTCCACATAAGCCTATTAGAAGTAGGGTGAGAGAGAGGGTATTTACCATGCCTAGTACCAAAAATACCACATATCTTGAGAAAGAGAGAAGGCATACACTATTAATGCCTTGGTAAGGATCCAGAAATACCACAAATGAGAGATTAGAAAGAGTCATACATAGGAATCTCTGAGTTTTATTTGAAAATCCTACAAAAACTCCGGAATCATAGCTGATCAAAGAGTTATAGACATGGCGCTTGAATTGACCGTTCTATCTTTCAACTACTCAAGACCCAAGTGACGGCTACAAGCCCCATGGTAGAAGTTAATATGAGTAAGTTCTCATTGTAATAATTTATTCTAACCAGAGGTAGAGTTCTTGTTATAATACATGTGTATTGGTAAAGCATTATAGCATTGTAGCAACACCTGATCCATCCTTTAGTTGTATCTTTGCTCAGGGACGAGCAAAGGTTTAAGCTTGGGGGAGTTTGTTGACGGTTGTTAACCATCAATTTTATATTTCAACCAAGGAGAGAAAAGGAGATATAAACTAAACATCACCATAGACTTAGGGCTTTCACTGACAATTTCCACGAGTTTTGGTGAATGTCTGTTTCTGTAGGGTGTCAGCTGAAAAGAAACAAGAAAGGCCCACATATCAGGTTTACATAGAGATAAAAGGGTGAACGTCAACTTTTCTATAATCTGGAAGGTTTGAGAAGGCTCTCGGCCAAAGGGGAGCTCGAACAGGCTCGGTGGCCGGGCGCCCGCCCAAGGTTTGGGCCGCCCGTCCAAGCAGCTCAGCCAATCAGGCTCCGCCTCGCGGATCCTGCCTCCACCGACTTTGAGGAGTAATAAACACCACACGTTTAGATCAGTTTGATCCGAGGGCTGTGATGCATCCTAGAGGGCTATATAAACAGAGCCCCTGGCCCTGAAGGAGGCATTCCATTATTCATTATCTCATTGTAGAGATGAGAGGGCTCCCTTGAATGGATGCTCTCTCTCTAGAAAATTAGGGCTAGACTTTCTAATGTAGTAGATTAGTTCTAGTTGAGAGTTAGGGAGAGCGGAGCTGCGCTTTGGTTCTGGAGAAGTCTTCAGGTTTTGATATGTCTTTGTATCTATTCTTGTAAGACTTATACTTTAATATATATTCATCTTCTCTATTTACTTTATGCCTTTCATTAGTATGAGTAGTATAGTTGTTGCATCTTGGCATGGGATCTTTGCTCGTATTGAGTGCTTTAGTTATCCATGGTAATTAGAGTAGTAATCGATAGTGTAGGCTTGGTGTCTAGACTATAGGTTACCTGAGGTTGCGCCCAATCCTACGGTTAGTTGTGGTAGCCCCAGAGGTGACAGCTCTGTAAGGCCTTTGTATTCCACCACGTTCGGGTTGGTGTTTCGTAGAGCTTTTTGGCAGCCTTACCCCGACTACTTTCTTCTTTTGAGAGTCGGAGAGGTACTGTTGCTCCAAAGTGTTATATGTGTAATCGCTATATCTATCCATACCTCAGTTACATAGAACCAAAGTAATAGAGAAGTGCATAGGAACCTTAATCTCTTCCGTTGTCCTCTCACTTTAGCTATCTACTCATTTATCTTAGACTTCTCATGTGCTATCAAATATTTTTTCCTATTATTTACCCCTGCTTTAGTCTAGTTGGTTTACTAAGTTAGTAGATGCATGATAGTGAGTTATCAGATTCTTTAACCTTGCTTTCCTGTAGTAAAATATAAATAACGATACATGGAATACTCCCAATAAAATGCTACACTGGTGTTCTGTGCGCTTGCGGAATCGCTCATATTCTATTTGCACTTAATAAATACCAACAAGCATTTTTGGCGCCGTTGCCGGGGAAGCATTTGGCGTAAGGATAATGATCTTGATGTCTGCTAATTTAGTGTATCACTAGCTTTAGTAGGATTACCCCTGTTCTGTTGAGTGTGGAATAGACAGGACATCAGATGCCGTTTCGACCTTCCGGTGAGCTTCCATAAGAAAAAAGGGAATTGATGAACCCAGGGTGCCTGAACATTCATGATGATTCAACATTGGAACCTTGCAATCTCACAGGTATTTGTATACATATATATATTATTCTTCTAACTATGTGTAGATTGGAGAAAAGGTCATTGTTACAAGAATTCAGATCACATCTCAAGTGACGAGTACAAGTGCTGCACTACTCACAATCATCATGTGAGCCATGGTAAGTATAATCAAGGTGAGATAGTCTCGCTCATGGACTTTAAAATTAATGAGTAGTTATCTTTCAATTTCTTGTATTCCACTGCACGTCTACATAATCCATGCATCCACTCCATTTAGTTTATGTTTTCCCATGTCAAATCCACTGCATGTTTAATTACTTGCATGCCACTTGCATCTTCATCAAGAAAAAAAGAAAAAAATTCTCACCATGATCATGCTCTGCCATCTCCATTTGAGTAAATCTCTACTTTCATGCTACCTTTGTTTGCTATAGTATGCTTAGGTTTTGAAGTATTTTCATACACCTTTTAAACTAAGCATGGTGCTTGGTTTAA
>DXKC01000539.1:0-29078 GCA_031170775.1 Cymbopogon citratus
ATTCAAAAGGGGGTAAATTAGGGTTTTCATATTTTTCAAATTTGAATTTGAATTTCAAAAACTAAATAGAATTTTGATATACTTCTTTAAGCAAAGTTGTTTTTGGAGATTTTCAAGTTGCTATATAAAATCTTGAGTAATTTGAATTTGAAGTTCAGGGGCATTTTTGTAAATATTGCATAAAGCTGCTGGAACAGAGGAAGTTCCACCGGCCGGCCGCCACCTCGCCGCCGATGGCCTTCCACGGCCTTCGGGCCACCTCTCCTCGCCACCTCGCCTCATTTGGACGGCGCGACGCCCCGTGGACCTTTCCCACTCGCTCTCGCCGCCTATAAATAGCCCCAGACGGCCGCCGCCGACGCCTTTCTTCCCCTCCCCTGCATCCGTCGCCGTCCTAGCTCCGCCGCTCAATGCCATCGCCGTCGAGCTAGTTTTCTTTCAATTGACCACGCCAAAACTTCCGCCTTGTCCTTGTGGTCACATAGGACCGAGAAGTGCAAGCTCTCATCGCTTCTAGCGCCGTCACGCCGTCATCTTCTTCGAGTCCGGTAGGAGCGCCGCCACGGCCATCGCGCCGTCTCCCGCTGCCTCAGTTGGCCATTTTTCTTGCTATTCTTCATCATGAGCTTCGCCTTGGCTTGTTGCTCATGGTCGGCTCATTGGTTTGCTTTGAAGGGGTCCAGACGCACCGGAACGCCGCCGGAGTCACCAGAGCACGCCGCCGCCGCCTCTGTCATCGTCAAGCCCAACTTTCCGAGCCATCTCTGACCAAACCAACGCGAGCATTGGAATTGCGGTGAGCTTCTGGTCATGGCTGCACTTCCTATTGAGTCAGTTGTGCGTCAGCTCCGCCGGATTAGGGGTCACCGGCGAGTTCCGCCCTTCCGCGCCGCCGTGGGCGAGCCCGAGTTCAATTGGAGCACAATTTTCTTCGTTTAATCAGTGAATTAGGCTCGTAGGTGCATGGTGCATGGGTTGGGATGCTTATTTTCTCCGGAGAAGGTCTGGTGAGCTCTCTCGTCGCACCGCCGCACCGTCGATCCGCCATGGTCGCCGGCGAGCGCGCCGTGTTGCTCCGCGTGCCTGTCCATTGGGTCTAGGAGGTGCGCGGAGTTGTGGTGAGCACGTGGATACCGGCCGCGTGGCCAGCGACCTCGCCGCCAGCGAGAAATCACCGGTCAACTGCCGGCGCCGCCGTGGTCAACTTGGGAAACCGAGTGGGCCGGCTGTTGGGCTCGGCCCAACGGCGCACATTGCTATTTTCCATTTTCAGAAAATGTTAAATATTGAATTTCTTTGATAATTCATAGAAAAATAATTATGTCTCTAAAGGTTATGAAGATTTTTGTGTAGCCTTGTCATGAGATGTAGAATCTAGGAAAAATTTGAAATTTGAAATTTAAATACTTCTTGCAGTAGATAAAATTACTTTCTTTAATTGTAAAAAGGACTTTCCTTGATATTTATATGTCAAAATAATTATCCAAAAATCATGAAAATTGTTTTACCATCAGCTTAGGCCAAGATGATGTTTCAAAAAAATTTTGGGATTATTTTGAAAAAGTTAATTTATTCCATAATTTATGCTTATTTAAATAATTAGTTAATTAAGTAATTAGTTGAATTATTTAAGGCTATTGACTTACAAATTGTGTGATTTTGGATTGTGTGATGTCTATGGATCAGGAAACATGATGATGATCCATGGCAAGTGTTTGATAATAGAATTTCTAATTAGTTTGCTAATGATAGGATTTGTCTTAGGGTTTGTTGAATTGCAACTTTATCGTGAAGGAAAGTTGTACTCAAGTTCTTAAATGTTTTCTCTTCACTACTGCATTATCAAATGTCATCATGAGCATTTTATTAAGCATGCATTATTATCATGCATAGTGAACGATAACTCAGACGTGAAAGTCGAGCTTCCCCCTAAAGAAGTGGTTCCTATCGAAGAGGGTCTAGATACCCGTGGTGTCCCTGAAGAATTCGAATACCTTGCAAGTCAAAGCAAGCCCCGGTGCATTTAAACCCTTCCTTGGATTGCGAAAGTTTTATTTACTTGGATTATAAAATGCTGCATTAAGTATTAGGGGGATAAATGATTACCTAATTGCTGCATTACCTACCTTGATTATTGAAAGGTCATCCTTGTTACCCATTTTAACTGCGTTGCTAAAAGGCTTATTATGCTTAGCCATGCTTATTAAGTTAGATTTCAAAGAAAATGATTTATGATGGGATTGAAGGAAAATGATAATTAAATTGGGACCAGTTGGAACTTACGTCGGGAAAGGAGTCTTGATATACGTGTCCACCTGTGTCAGGTTAATTTAGGACCCCGTTGTTGGGCCGCTTTCGTGGTCGTGACTTGTAACTAACCACATACTATGGTAAGCTTGATCACGGCTATTCTATCACTAGAATGGCTAACTTCGCACTGGGAGTGGAAAGATGGTGGGAGTAGCTTGTACCCACGTGGCAAAGTGCCGGAATGTGGTGTAACTGTGCTCTCGGGTGGCGATGGACCCGGTCTAGTAATAGATGACCCATTGGAGAAGGTTGATATATGTAGGTGGGACCTGCATATGTCGTGTGGTCAGGGATCCCTAGCTTGGTAAATCGATTCGAATCGTCATTGCTTCTAGGACGTGAAGACTCGACCAACTGAATAGCAACGTAGATAACTAATGAAACATGAGATGGAATTAGGGTTGTTTGATAATAAGTATTTGAATTAGAATAGGATGACTTAGAGATTGGGTAATCCTTACTAAAATATGAACTATTAAGATAGTAACTTTTGAAAATGCTTTTCTGCAAAGCTACTTTGATTCTGGTCAAGCCTTACCTTAATTTTCCTTTAAGTCAGCATATCCTTGGAGTCTTTTCTTTTGTCGGGTAAGTCTTGCGGAGTACAATTGTGTACTCAAGGTTTGTTAAACCCCTATTGCAGGAGAAGTTTCTAATGAGGTCTGTTTCAGACCATGTTGTATGACGGTCGTCTCCCTGGACGACGAGGAGTAATTGGATAAACCCTTGGGCAGGGTTGTTTAAAAGTTTGTATAATACCTTATCGCTACTCCACTACTATGGTTTGTAATATTATGCTTATGGTTTATATATTTTGAACAATAGATTTGTAAATTAAGTTAATGTAAGTATTCCGCACTTTTACTCTGATGTATATTATTTATTATAAAACTGTTGTAATACTGCAATGCCTTGAATAATGATTGATCCTGCTCGAAGAATCGTGGATGATTCGGGCGTCGACCTGACAGTCCTCTTAGGTAATGGAACTCATGCATAGCCGTTGGAGGTCCTTAGGATGATGACGTGTGCGTGTGGGCCATACTATTTAGGAGGTTCTGCCACAGCTTGGTATCGGAGCCAGATCGTTATTACCGAGTACTGTAGTATTCATTGCAAAACTTCAAAACGATTTGGATCAAATAAACTTAATTTGATTATTTTGGTCCAAATTACTTCTGACTTACCTTGATTCATTTCTACTATCCTCAATTCTGGATTACAAAGTTTATGGTGGAATAGCGTAGTATGTAATGCCCTATGTTATGAAAGCATTTATGTTTATGAGTTTTACATTTTTGAGTATTGATTCATAAGTTCGATTCATGCATCATGCTAAATTCACCTTAATAATAAATACTTCCCTTTTAAAGTGATTTGGGTAGGGAATATCGGTCCTATTCATGCTAACGTATGGATTCCTTCCTATTTATTCTTATTTCTTAATCTATCTATTCTATTCTACAGAATGGCCCGTACTAAGGACACCCATAAGAAGAAGACGGGCCCAAAGGGAGTCCCTTGTCACCAGCTTGCCACTCGAGGTGATTCGAGAGCGAGCAGCAGCAACCCTCCTCCGGATCCACGAGCGGAGGTAGCTAGACTTACGGTCACTTTGGGTTAGGCAGAGGAGCAGTTAGGCATCCAATGACATACAAACAACATCCTTAGACAGCTTCAAGATGAAGCCTGGCAAAGGGAAGACGCCACAAGGAAGCGCATCCAAGAGCTAGAATTCTATGTCCAGCACATCGAGCAACAAAATGTGGAACTGTCCAATGAAGTTCAGAGGTTGGAAGATCTAGTGGATCCTGAGTATCAGTGTCAGGCAGCTCAGGACGATTTAGAAATTGTGATGGGAAGTGATAGTGAGGAAGTTGATCCTGAAGATAATGAGAGTGAATATCATAAAGTAATCGCTGTGGACTCTGAGGAAGAGGATCAGGAAGAAGCAATGGAAGAAGATCCTAAAGAAGAGGAGGATTTAGAAGAGGAAGATCCTAAGATGCTCGAAGAATATGAAGAAGAAGAATAAGAAGTGATTCCTGTCATGAGCGATGAATATGAGTGAGTTGTTAGGAATCACTGATGTGTTGAATAGAAGCAACCATGTACCATAGTGATCTTTCCTTTCATAAACCGTAGTAACCGTAGCGGGTTTGGGTTTGTAGCAAAAATAATGTAATATAAATGTGTTGTATAAATCTTTCTAAAGTTTAGTAAAGTTTTGAATAAGTGTTGTTTGTTAATCTTAGATGCCTCGTCTATGCTCTGCTGATGGATCTGGCACATCTCAGAATGGGGGTGATGCTCCCAATCCACCCCCGGCACCACCGACTTTAGCCGACGCTATTGCAGCCTTGGTCCAGGCCACTACCGACAACACTCGTCTAATGCAAGGGTTTATTTAGCACAATCAAAACAATCTAAATGGGAACAACCATGGGCATCACAACCATCGCCCTGAAGAGACCACTTATGTGGATTTCACGGAACTTCGTCCGCCAGTGTTCTCAAGGCCTGACGAACCTTTGGAGGCTGATGACTGGCTTCGTACAATTGAACAGAAGTTTGAACTCATTGATTGTACGGAAATTCAAAAGCCCAAGTTTATAGCTCAACAGCTTTGGGGTCCTGTTGGTGCTTGGTGGGGAAATTTTCTTGCCGCCCAGCCAGCCGGACATCACATCACATGGGCAGAATTTAGGGAAGCTTTTCGTGCTCACTTCATTCCTACAGGAGTAATGGACATGAAGCTCAAAGAGTTTCTAGCTCTTAAACAAGGAGATCAGTCAGTATTGCAATATGTGGGTAAATTCAACCATCTAGCCCAATATGCCTCTGATCAAGTTAATGCTGATCGAAAGAAGAAGACCTGTTTCATGAGGCATCTGAATTCAAAGATCCACACCATGATGACTACATGTCCAAATGCTACATATCATGAAGCAGCCAATATTGCAATTGCCTTAGAATAAACCAATCTTCAGCATAAGGAGGAAAAGATGAAAAAGAATGTGTCGTCAGGATCTTCTAGTGGGAGTCGTAAGCGCCAGAAGTTTATTTATCATCCTCAAAACTATCCTCGTCCTTTTTATCGACCATCCTTCCCCCCACAATAGCAATACCAGTTCAGGCAGCAGTCATATGCCCACCTGCTGCAACTCTACCTTACCCTTGATCCATATCAGCTCTTACTTATCCTCGCTAGCCAGGTGGTTCGGATCCTCGTGCCGTAACCCCTGCCAACTATCTAGGTTTTAATTGCAGAAAGTCTGGTCACTTTTCTATGGATTGTCCACATCTGAGGCAATTCAACCCAAATTATCAGAGGGCACCTACAACTCAAGGTCAAAGTAAGGGTAATAATTAGAAATGCACAGAAGGGTAAGGTTGAGAAGAAAACCGGATGAGTTTTCTACACTCAAGCAGTGGAGATACCAGAGGGAGAACCAGTTTTGATGGGTATTTTTTTTGTCGCTAATCACCCCACAGTTATACTTTTTGGTTCTGGTGCATCACATACATTCATCAATAGAACATTTGTTGTCAAGCATGAAATCCCTATTGAGCAAACAAAAGATAATTTCTTTATACAGTCGCCTGGGGGACGTCTGTGCTAAAGAAATGGTACATCTGGTACCTCTAGAGTTGGGTGGTCATATCATCCCTACATCAATGATAGTATTGAAGGATCAAGATCTAGATGTGATCCTTGGAATGAATTGGTTAAATCGGCGTGGAGCTGTTATTGATGCTTTGCATATAACTATACAAGTGAACTTACCTGAAAGCAATTCTCAACTTCTTATCCAATTTCCACTATCTAGAAGAGTGGTTAAGAAGGTGAATGCAGCCTCAGTGAAGGAAGTCAAAGATATTCCTGTAGTTTGTGAATTTCTGGATGTATTCCCGTAAGATTTACCGGGTTTACCTTCAGAAAGGGATGTGCAATTCAGCATAGATCTGAAACCTGGGACTGCACCAATCTTAGCAGAGCTTATAGAATGCCACCAAAAGAGTTAGTAGAATTAAAAACTCAGTTACAAGAGTTGCTTGATAAGGGTTTCATTCAACCAAGTTCATCACCGTGGGGATGTCCAGCAATCTTTGTGAAGAAGAAAGACAAGACTTTAAGATTGTGTGTGGACTATCGTCCACTCAATGAAGTGACTATCAAGAACAAGTATCATTTACCTCGCATTGATCTACTCTTTGATCAACTTGTGGGCGCTAAAGTCTTTTCTAAGATTGATTTGAGATCCGGGTATCATCAGATTAGGATCAAACCAGAAGATGTTCCTAAAACTACTTTCACTAACAGATATGGATTATATGAATATCTGGTTATGTCTTTTGGGTTGATCAATGCCCCAGCTCATTTCATGTATTTGATGAACTCAGTGTTCATGCCTAAACTTGATAAGTTCATGGTGGTTTTCATTGATGATGTTCTTGTATACTCGAAAAACAAAGAAGAGCATGCTGAACATCTCAGAATTGTTTTGCAACATCTAAGAGAACATCAATTATATGTAAAATTCAGTAAGTGTGAGTTCTGGCTAGATAAAGTTCAATTCCTAGGTCATGTGCTATCATTAGAAGGAGTTGCCGTCGATCCAGGCAAGGTAGAAGATGTTCTAAATTGGAAGCCACCCACCACTGTACATCAAGTCCGTAGCTTTTTGGGAATGGCAGGCTACTATCACCGATTTATTCCAGATTTCTCCAGAATAGCCAAACCAATTACGGAATTGCTAAAGAATCAAACTAAGTTTGTTTGGTCGCCAGAGTGTGAAGCAGCATTTTAGAAATTAAAGAAGCTATTAACTACTGCTCCAGTCTTGGCACAACATGATATTGAAAAGCCTTTCGATGTTTATTGTGATGCATCAGGAATTGGGATTGGTTGTCTGTTAATGCAAGAAGGTCAAGTCATTGCTTATGCTTCCAGACAGCTCAAACATCATGAAGAACATTATCCAACTCATGATTTGGAGTTACCAGCAGTGGTGCATGCATTAAAGATTTGGTGCCATTATCTATTGGATAATATTTGTCATGTTTATACAGATCATAAGAGTTTGAAGTATATCTTCACCCAAGCTGAGCAGAACATGTGACAACGAAGGTGGTTAGAATTGATCAAAGACTATGATATTGAAGTACATTACCATTCGAGCAAGGCAAATGTTATTGCCGATGCCCTTAGTCGCAAAAGCCAATGTAGCTGTCTAACTGTGAGACCAATGGAAGTTACATTGTGTCACGACCTAGAAAAGCTCGGAATAGAAATGGTTCAATAGGGAAGCTTAGCAAATATTGCTATTCAATCCACTATCAAAGATCAAATCATTACTGCTTAGAAAGAAAATAAAGGTATAGCTCATATCAAAGAAAAAGTTAGAACTAGGAAACCAACTTGTCTGAGGATTGATGACATAGATGTGCTATGGTTCAGGAATCGTCTGGTAGTGCCTCCCTAATTTATGTCAACAAATCCAGGCAGCAATAAGATGTATCAGGACTTGAAACAGAGATTCTGGTGGACCAAGATGAAGATTGGAATTGCTAAGTATGTAGCTACATATGACACTTGTCAGAAAGTTAAAGCTATGCATTTGAAGCCAGCATGAGAGTTACAGCCATTGCCTGGTCCAGCTTGGAAATGGGGTGACATCAGAATGGACTTTATTGTTGGTCTACTCGAAACAGCAAGTGGGTATGATTCTATCTAGGTCATTATCGATCATCTTACAAAGTTAGCTCATTTTATTCCTATCAAAGTGGATCACTCTGCCTTGACTTGTGCCAAGATTTATATTGCATGAATTCTGAGTCTTCATGGAGTGCCCAAGACCATTACTTTTGATAGAGGTCCACAGTTTGTTTCCAAGTTTTGGAAACACATTCAAAAGTCAATGGGTACGAAATTGTTGCATAGTATGGCTTATCATCCATAAACTAGAGGACAGACAGAAAGAGTTAATCAAATTCTTGAAGATATGTTAAGGTCTTGTGCTCTTAATTATCCAGATAAATGGGATGAATGTCTGCCTGGAATTCTCTTACAACAACAGTTACCAAGAAAGCATCAAAATGGCACCTTTTGAAGCAATGTATGGTCGACGATGTAGAACTCCATTGAGTTGGTCTGAACCTGGTGAAAGATGATTCTTTAGGGTTGATCTCATAAAAGAGACTAAAGAAAAAGTCAAACAAATACAAGATAATATGAAGATAGCTCAGTCCCGATAGAAGAGTTATGCGGATAAAAGACGTCGACCACTGCAGTTTGCTATAGGAGATTATGTATATTTGAAAGTATCACCAAAGAAAGGAGTCACTCGTTTTGGAATGAAGGGAAAATTAGCACCTCGCTATATTGGCCCATTTCAAATCATGGAACGATGTGGCCAAGTTGCATATCGGTTAAATTTACCTGAACAACTATCAGCTGTGCATAATGTGTTCCATATATCACAATTGAAGAAATGTCTTCAAGTGCCCGATCAAATCGTAGATATTGGGGGAGTTCAGATAGAGCCTGATCTAACTTATTCTGAGTATCCAATTAGGGTGTTAGATCAGAAAGACTGAGTTACTCGAAGAAGGACGATCAAGTACTACAAAGTACAATGGAACCAACATTTAGAAGAAGAAGCTACTTGGGAGTCTGAAGATTATTTGCTAGAGCATTTTCCAAAGTTTCTCACTTCTATTTAGTTGTAACCTATCCTTTTTGAACAATGTAATATGAAACTCCTTAGTTGCTTAATGGGAAGATTTGGAATATGTTGGCTTGATATGTTTCCTTTTCCACTCCTTAGCCCTAGGCTTTAAATCTCGGGATGAGATTTCTTTAAGGGGGAAGGAGTTGTAACACCTTTGGTGTTAAGCAACTAAAACATGACATGTCATCATATGCATTGCATAAAAATCACATTTAGAGAATAAAAAATGCATCCATTAAAAGTAAATTTTTATGTTTGAATGGAATAAGTTTTAGCCAAATAGGTGTGACATGATTGAATTGAGTTTTGGAATGTTTGGATGATCTTTAGTTGGTCAATTTTTATGTTGGAATTCAATTTGAGTTGAATTATAAAAAAGAAAAGCTTCAAAATTCTATTTTTCTATTTATCCCCTTTTCTATAATTCAAAATCTAAGCATAATTTGACTATGGTTCAAAAAGCAACTTTGTTGCTCTCATTGAGATGAACAAACTTGTTATTCAAAGTTTTTCAAGTTTCCATATAAAATTTAAAGTAATTTCAAATTGATTCAAATCTCAAATGTTACCCCTATTTCAAATTTCAAAATGGATACAAAATTTCAAAATAATTTCTATACCAAAAGTGAAGGTCTTGAAAAGTTAGGAAAACTTTGTTTTTGGAAATTTTCAAGTTCTTATATGAATTTGGGAGAAATTAAAAAGGGGGTAAATTAGAGTTTTCACATTTTTCAAATTTTAATTTGAATTTCAAAAACTAAACAGATTTTGGGTATACTTCTTAAAGCAAAGTTGTGCATCTCAATTTTTGAAGCAACTTTTATTTTTGGAGATTTTCAAGTTGCTATACAAAATCTTGAGTAATTTGAATTTGAAATCTAGGGGCATTTTCGTAATTTAGTCGAAATTGACTAGGAGCAGGGCCGCCTCCACCGGCTGGCCGACACCTCGCCGCCGGCGATGTTCTACCACCTTCCTGCCGCTTCCCCTCGCCACCTCGCCTCGTCTAGACGGCGCGACGCCCCGTGGACCTTTCCCACTCGCTCTCGCCGCCTATAAATAGCCCCAGACGGCCGCCGCCAACGCCTTTCTTCCCCTCCCCTACAACCCCCGCCGTCCTAGCTCTACCGCTCAACGCCATCACCGTCGAGCTAGTTTTCTTTCAATTGACCACGCCAAAACTTCCGCCTTGTCCTTGTGGTCACATAGGACCGAGAAGTGCAAGCTCTCATCACTTCTAGCGCCGTCACGCCGTCATCTTCTTCGGGTCCGGCCGGAGCGCCGCCGCGACCATCGCGCCGTCTCCCACCGCCTCGGTTGGCCATTTTTCTAGCTATTCTTCACCATGAGCTTCACCTTGACTTGTTGCTCATGGTCGGCTCGTTAGTTTGCTTTGAAGAGGTCCAGACGCGCCGGAACGCCGCCGGAGTCGCCGGAGCACGCCGCCGCAGCCTCTGCCATCGTCAAGCCCTACTTTCTGAGCCGTCTCCAACCAAACCAACGCGAGCATCAGGCTCGGGTTGAGCTTCTGGTCATGGCTGCACTTCCTATTGAGTCACTTGTGCATCAGCTCCGCCGGATTAGGGGTCGCCGGCGAGTTCCGCCGTGCCGCGCCGCCGTGGGCGAGCCCGAGTTCAATTGGAGCTCAATTTTCTTCGTTTAATCTATGAATTAGGCTTGCAGGTGCATGGTGCACGGGTTGGAATGCTTATTTTCTCTGAAGAAGCTCCGGTGAGCTCTCCCATCGTGCCGCCGCTCTGTCGATCCGCCATGGTCGCCGACGAGCGCGTCGTGTTTCTCCGCGTGCCCGTCGATTAGGTCTAGGAGGTGTGCGTAGTTGTGGTGACCATGTGGGTACCGGCCGCATGGCTAGCGACCTCACCGCCAGCGAGAAATCGCCGGTCAACCGCCGGCACCGCCGCGGTCAACTCGGGAAACCGAGTGGGCCGGCTGTTGGGCTCGGCCCAATGGCGAACAGTGTTGTTTTCCATTTTCAGAAAATGTTAAATATTGAATTTCTTTGATAATTCATAGAAAAATAATTATAGCTCCAAAAATTATGAAAATTTTTGTGTAGCCTTATCATGAGATGTAGAATTAGGAAAAAATTGAAATTTGAAATTTGTATATTTTTGCAGTAGATAACATTACTTTCTTTAATTGAAAAATGGACCTTCCATGATTTTTATAGGTCAAAATAATTTTGCAAAAATTATGAAAATTGTTTTACCATCATATTAGGCCAAGATGATGTTTCAAAAAAATTTTGGGATTATTTTGAAAAAGTTAATTTATTCCATAATTTATGCTTATTTAAATAATTAGTTAATTAAGTAATTAGTTGAATTATTTAAGGCTATTGACTTAGGAATTGTGTGATTTTGGATTGTGTGATGTCTATGGGTCAGGAAATATGATGATGATCCATGGCAAGTGTTTGATAATAGAATTCCTGATTAGTTTGCTAATGATAGGATTTGTCTTAGGGATTGTTGGATTACAACTTTATCATGAAGGAAAGTTGTACTCAAGTTTTTAAATGTTATTTCTCTTCACTACTGCATTATCAAATGTCATCATGAGCATTTCATTAAGCATGCATTATTATCATGTGTAGTGAACGATAACTCAGACGTGAAAGTCGAGCTTTCGCCTGAAGAAGTGGTTCCTGTCGAAGAGGGTCTAGATACCTGTGGTGTCCCTGAAGAATTAAAATACCCTGCAAATCAAGGCAAGCCCCGGTGCATTTAAACCCTTCCATGGATTGTTTTACTTACTTGGATTATGAAATGCTGCATTAAGTATCAGGGGGATAAATGATTACCTAAATGCTGCATTACCTACCTTGATTATTGAAAGGTCATCCTTGTTACCCGTTTTAACTGCGTTGTTAAAAGGCTTATTATGCTTAGCCATGCTTATTAAGTTAGATTTCAAAGAAAATGATTTATGATGGGATTGAAGGAAAGTGATAATTAAATTGGGACCAGTTGGAACTTATGTCGGGAAAGAAGTCTTGATATACGTGTCCACCTGTGTCAAGTTAATTTAGGACCCCGTTGTTGGGCCACTTTCGTGGTCGTGACTTGTAACTAACCACATGCTACGGTAAGCCTGATCATGGCTATTCTATCACTAGAACAGCTAACCTCACATTGGGAGTGGAAAGATAGTGGGAGTAGCTTGTACCCACATGGCAAAGTGCCGGAATGTGGTGTAACTGTGCTCTCGGATGGCGATGGACCCGATCTAGTAATAGATGACCCGTTGGAGAAGGTTGATATATGTAGGTGGGACCTACATATATCGTGTGGTTATGGATCCCCAGCTGGGTAAATCGATTCGAATCGCCATTGCTTCTCGGACATGAAGACTCGACCAACTGAACAGCATTATAGATAACTAATGAAACATGAGATGGGATTTGGGTTGTTTGATAATAAGTATTTGAATTAGAATAGGAGAACTTAGAGATTTGGTAATCCTTACTAAAATATGAACTATTAAGATAGTAACTTTTGAAAATGCTTTTCTGCAAAGGTACTTTGATTCTGGTCAAGCCTTACCTTGATCTTCCTTTAAGCCAGCATATCCTTGGAGTCTTTTCTTTTATCGGGTAAGTCTTGCGGAGTATAATTGTGTACTCAGGGTTTGTTGAACCCCTATTGCAGGAGAAGTTTCTGATGTGGTCTATTTCGGACCATGTTGTATGATGGTCGTCTCTATGGACGACGAGGAGTAATTGGATAAACCCTTGGGCCGGGTTGTTTAAAAGTTTGTATAGTACCTTATCGCTACTCCACTACTATGGTTTGTAATATTACACTTATGGTTTATATATTTTGAACGACAGATTTGTAAATTAAGTTAATCTAAGTCTTTTGCACTTTTACTCTGATGTATATTATTTATTATAAAACTATTGTAATACTGCAATGCCTCGAATAATGATTGATCCTGCTCGGGGAATCGTGGATGATTCGGGCATCGACCCGACAGTCCTCTTAGGTAATCAAACTCATGCAAAGCCATCGGAGGTCCTTAGGACGATGACGTGTGCATGTGGGCCATATATTTAGGAGGTTCTGCCACATGTGGCATTGGTCTTAATTCAAATATTTGTCACCAAATGAAGAAATTAAGTCCAAATGAAATTTCGTTCTTTTTTCTTTTAACCATTTGTTTCATTTTCTGTAAAGAATATGTTAGGAATATAATTAGAATTTGTTATTCTAGATCTAATTAACCTTATTTTAGATTTAACAATTATTTTTCAAGGCATTATTAAATCTATTCTATCCATTTCTTGGTTAAAATTAGAATTGTGAGAAGGAGCAAGGAAGGGTTTTAGTCGTTGACAGTTAACTTTGAAGATGTTGCCGTCATCATCATGGATTGTTATTGCCCCATGGGACGATGTGTTGATGACGGTGTAAGGCCCCTTCTATTTGCTCTGCAGCTTTCCTTCATCGAATAGCTTTACCTTGGAATTGAACAATAGGACTTGATCACCTAGTCGGAACTCTATGAGCTTGATTTGATGATCGTGCCATTTTTTGTTTCTTTGTATAGTTTGGCACTATGGTAAGCTTTCTCATGCCATTCTTCTAGCTCAGTGATTTGTCTTTGTTGGTTTCGTCTTGCTAGCTTTAGGTCCATATTCTAATTTTTGATTGCTCAAGCTCTACTAGCAAGTGACAGCTCTTTCCATAGACGAGCTGGTATGGTGACATGCCAATAGGGGTTTTATAAGCATTCCTGTATGCCCAGAGTCCATCAGGAAGCTTATTTTTCCATCCTTTGCCTATATCATTGACCATCTTTTGTAGGATATTTTTGATCTGTTTGTTTGAAGTCTCAGCTTGGCCACTGGTTTGTGGGTGGTATGGTGTGGCAATATTATGATTGGTGCCAAGTTCTTTCAAGAATGCTCTGAATGTCTTGTCGATGAAATGTGACCCTCCATTGATTATCACCATCCGCAGTGTTCCAAAGCGAGGAAAGATTATCTCATGGAACATTCTTCTGGCGTGTTTGGCATCAGCAGCTCTACATGGCATGGCCTCCACCCACCTGGATACATAGTTGACAGCGACAAGGATGTACTCGTAATCTTGGGATTTTTGAAAGGGTCCCGTGAAGTCAATGCCCCACACATCAAAATATTTCTATTTGAAGGTTGTAGTGTAGGGGCATCGCATTGTGTGCAGCAATGTTGCCTTGGAACTGACACTTCCAACACCTTTGAATGAACTCTTTAGTGTCGTCGTACATCGTTGGCCAGAAGAATCCACACTGCCAAATCTTGGCCTGTGTGTGGAATACTCCGTAATGACCTCCATACGGTGCAGAGTGGCACTTCTCAATTATCTGTAGGCCCTCAGCTGTCGGTACACATCTTCTTAACAGGCCATCTGAGCATACCCTTTACAAGTATGGGTCATCCCATAGGTGACGTCTGCTTTCCACTTGCAATCATAAAATTCACAATGTTTGCATACCATGGGGTGGTGTCTGTCACCTTGAGTAGCATGTCATTACATAGGAAATCATTGATAGGTAATTCCTGCATGTTAGTGACTTGCATACACAACAAATGATCCGCAACACTATTCTCTACTCCTTTCTTATCTTTTATTTCTAAATCAAATTCTTGGAGTAAATGAATCCAGCGAATCAAATGGGGTTTTGCATCTTTCTTAGTGGGCATGTATTTTAAAGCAGCATGATCAGTGTAAACTATTACTTTTGCTCCTACTAAGTAAGATCGAAACTTATCGATAGCAAAAACAAATGCAATGAGCTCTTTTTCTATGGTAGCATAGTTAAGCTGGGCTCCTGTTAGAGTTTTGCTAGCATAAACTATTGCATGAGCATTTTAACTTTAATTTGACCAAGAACTGCCTTGACAGCATAGTCACTAGCATCACACATGATCTCAAAAGGTAACGACCAATCAGGTGACTGAATAATTGGGGCTGAGATGAGTGCTTTCTTAAGAGTGTGAAAAGCTTGCAGGCACTCATCACTGAATTCAAAGGGTGCATCTTTAGCTAACTGGCTTGTGAGGGGTCTAGATATTTGAGAGAAATCTTTTATGAACCTCCTACAGAAACCCGCATGGCCTAAAAAGCTATGGATCCCTTTGATACTGATAGGAGGAGGTAGTTGCTCAATTACATCAATTTTAGCCTTATCTACCCCTATTCCCTGTTCAGACACCAGGTGCCCAAGGAGAATGCCCTTGCGGACCATGAAATGGCACTTTTCCCAATCAAGTAATAGGTCCTTTTCTTTGCACCTTTCCAAGACCCTGTCCAAGTTTGCCAGACAATGATCAAAAGTTTTCCATAGGCTGAAAAATCGTCCATGAATACTTCCATGATTTCCTCGATCATGTCAGAAAAGATAGACACCATGCACCGTTGGAACGACGCGGGTGCATTACACAACCCAAATGACATTCCACGATAAGCTTACGTTTCGTATGGGCATGTGAATGTCGTTTTGCTCTGGTCATCAGGATGGATGGGAATTTGATGATACCTCGAAAGAATGTTTCGCTAACCGCTCCAACATTTCATTAATGAAATGTAGTGGGAAGTGATCTTTCTTTGTTGTCATGTTAAGTTTTTAGTAATCAATACACATCCTCCAACCCATGACGGTTCTTTGTGGAATAAGTTCATTTTCAGCATTCTCCACTACCGTCATACCTCCCTTCTTGGGAACCACTTGGACGGGACTAACCCAGTCGCTATGTGCTACGTAATAGATAATCCTATTGTGAAGAGGTTTGAAAACTTCATTCTTCATGACTTCCCGCATCACATTATTGAGCCTACGCTGAGGCTCTCTAGTAGGTGTACTAGTTGGATCAATTGGAATGCAATGGGTGCAAAGTGTTGGCCTTATCCCCTTAAGGTCATCTAAGGAATACCCAAAAACCATCTTATGCTTCTCTAAAATGGTGATGAGTTTGGCTGTCTCCTCATCACTAAGCTTATCACTAATAATGATAGAAGTTTGTGTGTCACCATTCAGGTAAGCATAACGTAATCTAGTGGGGAGGGGCTTAGGCTCAATTGGAGGTCGTGTCAGGTCTTCCACTTTAGGAAGGTCGATGGTTTCTCCTAAGTCATCTATTTTGTCTGTAAAGAGTTAAACATCTTTCTCTAGAGACGACTTGGGAAGAATCAAATGGTTCTACCGACATGACTTCTGAAGGCGTATCATGAACAACAAGGGATTCTGCCACTGAGTTTTTTGCTTGAGTGACTTGTATAGAATATGAATCACTCCCTATCTTATCGTCCATTTCCCTAGTTCTCAATGGATTATCAAAAAGCGTCTCCAATGGGTGCCCAATAAGAACGTAGAAATCATGAACGTCAAAGATATGAAAGTCTAAATCCAGATTGACATCTTCTATGTGGAAAGTGACATTATGTAAAGCCCCAAGCCCTTTTAGAATGGTTCATGGTGCTACTTGAAAAGACTTGTTGGTCGAGTTAGTGGTTTTATTTCCTAAGCAAGATGTTGCAGAGGATTTTGGCATGGACTGTTGGGTTATACAAAGCATCAACCCAATCCCTATAAAGTTTACACTGAATGGTTGTAGAAGGAACGCGAATCTGAATTTCTTCAAAAGGGAGCTCTCCTTCTACTATCCATTCGGAGCTCATGATTGCAGTTAACTCCCTAATGGATTCCATTAGAAAGATAGGGTCAAGAGATTCGTTAGGGGTTTTAGGGATTGGTGGTCTCCTTTGGCTTGCATAATTTGAGGTGTTTCTGAATTCTTTGAATAATTCATCCTCAAATATCAGAATATCCAATGAAATGGAGTCCTCCTTTTCTATTTCGGGAGAGGGTCTCTCTATGGGTTTAACAGAGTCGGCAAGTGTCGAAGAGACTTCCTCTATAGCAGGCTCAAGCTCAAACTAGATAGGTTCCAATGGAGGCGTGTTGTCTAAAATACGCTCTAGAAGTGCTTCGCCTTCCACTGTGGTAAGGTGGGAAAAAGAGCCACTAGCTGCTAGGTCGAGATGTAGGGCAGATTCTTTGCTAAGTCCAAACCGAAATGTTGTAAAAGCATGTGGTTGGGTATAGACAAGTCTAGGCCGGACCTGGCTAAAATTAGAACATGGTCCCAGGCTACACCTATAGTCTCGTTATCTTTTTGTTGGAAGTTGAGTATCTCTTGTCGTAGGGAAGCGATGTGAGATATAGGAAAGAATGCGAAACAAAATTTGTCTCGTAAGTGTTGGAGGTCCTTAACTCACATTTTATACCACCAATTAGAATATAAAAGGGCACACCAAACTTAGTGAATAGGGACTTATGCTAATGATTTCCATAAGTTTTGGTGTTTCCCTTGTTTTGTAGGACAAACATGAAAACGTACCTAAAGTGGATCCAAAGTGGAGAAAAGAATACGATAAACAACAATCCATTTTGGACCACAAGCAAAGAAAGGAGAAAATCCCACTTACCAAGGGATATGGACCTCCAACCATGAATTTATAAACCCAACAAGTGGAGGACCAATATCCAGTCCAACTACGTTTCGGGCTGCAGGAGCGGGGTTCACTAAATTGGCCATAACTATCTCATCCGGAGTCCATTTTTAGTAAACCACCCCATCATGCGAAGCTAACGATGAAGCCGAACCAGCCAGCAAAATATGAGGCCCATCCGAGCTACTAGGGAGCCGGCCGTCCCAGGTGCGCCGACCGGCGCGCTTCTAGCGCCGATTGGGCCCAAACATCATGGGCTGCTCCTTACCGACGTACCAAAGGCAGTGCCACTATGGTTTTTCTCATTCAAGCAGCACAAGGCAGGTTGGTTAGTACCAAATGGACTAGCTAGAGTTGATTCCCACCTCTAGTAACCTATAAGTAGAGGGGTCCTCCCCCTCTCATTGCATCATCACTCAAAAGGGAGAAGAGCCACCACTCTAAAGGGCCCAGGCCCTAGGCCTAAGACCTAGCTAGCTATAGAATAGAGAGAAGATGTGAGTGTGGGAGTGGGGAAGTGCCGAACTTGTCGGCGTCTTCCCCAACATGTACCTCTACAGATATTCTGCTTGGCTCCTTAATGGTATCTTGGCTAAGTGAGTATTCGTGTTTCTTATAGTATGATAAAGGTCTTTTGTTTAGTTGAGTTTGACCTTCTCTTGTTTATGGGTTCATCGTCCGTCCCCATGACGGATGCTCTAGTTGAGGGTCCCTGATAAAGATGGATAACCCTGTAGTAGTCGCTACCATAGACATGGTGTCTAGGCTGGAGTCTACCTTCGTTTGCTCCGTTGCCCATAGTTGAGGTGGCAGGCGGTAGGGAGTGACCTAGTCCTGTCCGTCCCTTGTAATCCCCCATATTCGGGTTCGGCGTAGAGCTACAGGCCAATATCGCTTGGCAGACCATGTGCGCTCCGGTGCGAGAAGTAAGCAGGTAGAAGTATTACAATATGCTATTGTGGGTCTATTAACCCCTATACCCTCATAGATACTTTTGGGCCGCGATCTCTGGAGGCCTAGGACGTCAAGCTCGGAGCTCGAAGGACGCCAACAAGCATGGTCGGCGGTCCAGCTCGGGCATAAGGAGGCGCCTTGCCGCGCAAAGCAGTCTAGATAATAGGAAAATCATATCTTTCCCGGATACATATGCTTGTAATTATCCCGTATCATAATCTTAGGATCTGTAACCCTGTCTCTGGACTATATAAGGTGGGTAGGAGGAACCCTACAGAAGGAACTTGTACTCATCGTAATACAATCCACAGAGACACAGGATGTAGGGTATTATGCAATCCGCGGCCCGAACCTGGATAAATCCTTGTTCCGTCTTGCGTCACGCTCGATCACTAGTTTTAGCTTGCCCCATGCCTAAATAAACACCAAGGGTAGCCCCATGGTGGACTGTCTAGCATATAACGTCAACAGTGGCACACCAGCTAGGGGGAGTGCATCTAAAGCTTGACTCGGTCGAGATGGTTTTCTTCCCTGCTTCCATGGATTTCGGCGCCAGCATCACACTCACCGTCGGCTCGGTCACCTGCACCGTCGACGTCTCGAGGACTGTCGAGGCCATGGAGGGGGTGCGGCCTACTTCCGCATTGGCCTCACCAACAACTTCACCGACAACTTGGCCCCGAGATCGATCGCTTTATCAACTCGGTGACAACTTTCCCATTACCAAGGGAAAAAGATCGACAACTCCGACCTGATCGATCTCATAGATCGACAGGCCGAAAGGTTAGACAGCACCTTGTCCTTAGTTCAATCTCTTAGATCTGATCTGGCTCAGGACGGATTCACTGTCGTTCGTCGCCATCGTCATTCACTAACCGGCCGCACCGCCGACCACCCTCGCCGACCAGACTCGGCTCCTAAGCGTCGCACCGCCGACCACTCTCACTGACCAGATCCAACTCTGGCCTCCGCTCCTAAGCATCGCACTGCTAACCACTCTCACTGCCCAGATCCAAATCTGGCTTTGGCTCCTATGCGTCGCACTGCCGACCAGTTGCACCGCCCAGATCCAATCTCGGCTGTGGTCCGACCACATTCTCCAGACCAGGTGCAGCGCCGACCACATAGTCCGGCTGCGCTGACCATGCCAGCACCATACCTGTACGGGCTGAAGAATGTCGTTGTGGCGTACGAGCAGTACTTCCCTGTGCTGTTCAAGCAGACCAAGAAGGCTGACCATGTTGTAGATCCAGGACCTGTCAAGATTCAACCATCAGATCCAATCTTGATGGTTAACATGGTAGATGTGGCGCCCGTTGATGACACCCTATCATCTACCATCATAGTAACCCCAGGGTCTAGTGAAGCAATCCCTGCTCTGGGTGATGGATGGGGAACTCTACAGATCTCTAATGATGAGGAGTCGCTGTCTGATGGCTCCAACTTTTCTGACAAGATCAACAAGATCATGGGCGATTCGCCCAAGTGTCCACCAGTGCCCAAACGTCCGACTTATGTGAAAAGCACTATTTTTCATGTTAGCCATGATGAGCCACCCATGGCAAATGAGACAGATGCTCAAAGGTAGCTACGTGAAGCACGCAACGCTAAAAAATAGCAACGTCGTATTGCGGAAGCACAACACCTACAAGGCAGCAATCATAACAGGAATGCCGGTGGACGTGGCAATCGCATACCTCCACGCAACTTGGGGCCAGACTTTGATCAAGAAGGAAGACCGCGTATCCATCATATGCCGAGTGCCAACATAGCCGCCACCCAGCAAATTCTTCGTCGTTTGCCTAACCAAACACAGGAAATTCAAGAGGCCTTTCGGCGCCTCAAGGCAGCAGAAGACCAAGTTGAAGACCTGCGTGCCGGTTCCCAAGCTCCAACCAAGAGCCAGCGCAGTGCCCAGCAGAACCAGTCCAATCGGGGACAACATTGAGAAGGAGGGGGTGACAACTCAGTCAACCGGGGGCCTCGCGATAACAGACCACCCCCAGTTGGGCGCGAGCACCGCCAGTATCCTGAGCAATGCTCCTGGTGGGCGAGATGATCGAGCACCACCTCGCCGTGACCAGTACGGTGGCAGACAGTGTCGCGATCGCGAATAGAGCGTCGAGCAGCTACACGGAGATGATCTCTGTAGTTTCCTCGACGAAAGATATGCCCAACATCATGCTGCAGGTGGCATCCGCCCATTCTCACACGACCTCAAACGGGTGGCCTGGCCAATTGGCTTCTGCCTAGGAGGAGAGATCCGCATCTACAATGGGTACGATGACCCCGAGCACTGGATCATGCTGTTTGGGACTGCCGTCCAAGCAGCCAGCGGAGATGACCACGTCATGGCTAATTATCTGCCATGCATGCATGGCAACATAGCCCTCTCATGGCTCATGCGCCAGCCTGATAGATCTATATTCTCATGGAGGCAGCTGAAGCAGATGTTGATCGACAATTTCAAGTCAACCTACAACCAGCCGAGTACGAGATTTGCCCTTACACAGATCCATGACTATCCCAACCAGCCGCTATGAGCCTACATTCGCCGTTGGTTAGATGCCTACATAAGGTGTCACGATGTGTCGGACGCCGATGCTATCGGCCTCTTCATGCAAGGTTGCCGAGACGCCCAAAGCCAGGATCTCCGCAAGGAATTGCTCAAAGTCCGGCCAAGGACTATGGATGAGATGTTCAGGATTGCGAACAATCAAGCCTTAGTCGATGACGGCATGCATGACCCCAACATACCAGGGGCCAGAAACTCCGACTACCGCCGCGATGACCGCGATCGCGATCATGACCGAGACTACCACGACGACCGCCATGACAACGCCCGATGAGACGATCGCCGTGACGATTGCCGAGACGACCACAATAGTTACCAGCACAATGATGGCCGCAGTGGTCAGCAGTGCTACGACAACCACCGGGATTGCCAAAACTATAGAGGCAACGGGCGGGACCGCAATCGTGGTGGTGGTGGCAACCATGTCAATGCCGTCAAAGGGCAGAAACGAGACCTGGATGAGGATTTGCAGAAAATCCTTGATCAGGATTGCCCACGTCACCCCAACAAGGGTCATACCCTTGGGACGTGCAGGCAGATCGCCAACAACATGAACCCCACTCCGACGAAGAAGGCCCGTAACAACAAAAAGGGTAAAGAGAAGATGCAGCCCGAAGGCTTCGAAGAAGATGACAAGAGGGCACAGAGGAGAGCTGTCTTCAAAGAACCAGAAAGGAACATCGACGTCATCTTCGGTGGATCAGTTGTCGAAGAGTCGCAAGCAAAGCCTAGGCTCCTCGACTGAACCTTAGCGGCTATTTCTAAAGCTGACAAGACTGTCGCAGACGTCAGAGCACCTGCCTGGTCCGAACATCCCATAACGTTCTCCAGGTAGGATAAGTGGGCAAACATACTAGAGCCTGGGCATCTTCCCTTGGTCCTAGACCCAGTCATTGGGAACGTCCGGTTTGAGAAAGTATTAATTGATGGTGGCAGCTCCCTAAACATTCTGTTCTACCCCGCCTAGAAGGAGCTTGGGATGCGTTTCAAAGACCTCACTCCTTACCAGGTCCCATTCTGGGGAGTCATGCCAGGCCAGCCTTCATACCCACTGGGGATGGTCTCCTTGCCGGTGCAGCTCGACACGCCATAGCACTTCCACGTTGAATGGCTGGACTTCATTGTCATTGATTTCAAGGGAGCCTACCACACCATCCTTGGTAGACTAGGGCTTTGCAAGCTTATGGCAATACCTTACTATGGTACCTCGTGCTAAAGGTCCCAATAGAGAAGGGCAACCTGTCCCTATGCGGCAACATCCTCATGGCTCGCTCAGCCGAGTCAAATGCCTACGCTGCTGCTGAAACCAAGGATATCAAGCACTAGTTGGCCAAGACTAAGCTAGCCGCACTTGAAGTATCCCCCATTGCAAATACATGGTTTTTTCCATAGCCATTGTGTAGCATCTTTGTATGATGAGTGATTGCCAACAAGGTCCAGCACTTTTGGTTGGTAGTTTGTTGGGTGGTTTTGCTAATCCCAGGCACAGGGTATATTGTGTTGAAACGGTGTCTCTTGGCTTGTGTTGTACAGGTGTGTAGTCCGAGGGTGGTAGCAGCGGTCGGAAGAAGGTCAAGCGGGCGTGCCTTGCTGATGGACCGCGGAGGTGAAGGGCGGAAGTGGTGGCTTGGACCGAGGGACCAGACGGCCGTGTGCTAGCCATAGTGGCTGACACTTGTGACATCGACAAGTGCGAGATGATATGGCGGGGGATCCGGGCGTGGCCCATACTCGTGAGGAGGTTTGTTGGTTTGTCCTCAAAACCATCAGCGGGGGACCCGTGCGTGGCACGTACTCGCTAGGAGGTTTGGTGGTTTGGCATCAAAACCATCGTTGGAGGTTTCGCGGGTTTGGCCTCAAAACCCGGGTCGGTCCCGTGGGGACGGATGGCACGTGGTGGCATCGAGGAGATTGCGTGGAGCAAGGCTACTGGTGAGGAGGCGTGGTGGTTGCTGGATTATTGAAGAAACTTCGATGGTTTTACCCTTGGGGGTATTTGGGTTGAGTACTTCATTTAAGGGCATTTTTGTCTTTGATGGGCGCCTATATAAATGAGAAGGGGGCTGGTGGGTAGCCATCCCTTGGAGGTGTCACTCTTATTTGTGTTGTGTTGAGAGGAGGCTAGGGTTAGAGAGGGGTGAGGCTCTTGTTCTTAGGCTTTTTACCATCCATAGCTTTGATTTGCTAGGAGTGGCTTGTAACCAGATATTGCGAAGTAATCCAAGGATCAATTACTTGTTCTACTTGTTCTCTACTTCATATCATGGCTGGATTTTTTGTTTGATTCTTGTTCATGGTGTTCTTCACGAGTTCATCTCTTCTCCCTCCAAGAACTTTATGATTTCTTTATTTCTAGAGCTTTTTTATCCAAATCTTTTGTGCTAACTTGATCTATGAAGTGAGTAGAGGCTTTCCATCAAAGGAATTGCTCTAAAACCTCACGAGATCAAAGATTCATGGATTTCTTGCTCTAGGGTTCCTCATGGGTGATTTTCCTTCCTCTTTTTGATTTCTTGGTGATTTCTTGGAATTGGGTGTTAATGTCTTGAATATATCTTTTCAACACCCCCAGAAACCTCCCTGCAAAATTTCAGGTCAATCAGAGTTGATTTGGTTGAGTTTTAGTTCAGAAATCAAAATTTCCCAAATCTGCCCGAGCATACCGGACACGTCCCGCTTGCATACTGGACGCGTCCGGTATAAAAAAGTTTGGAGTTTTGAGCTAAAATTTTGTGGAGACTTACTCCTTGGTGTCAAGAACCTATGTTAAAATTTCATAATTTTTGGACACCATTTGATTAGGTTTTTGAATTTTCTCTCTCAGCCTGCTGTGCTGTCAGGAAATACCGGACGCATCCAGTATATACCGGACAGGTACTGTATTCCAACTTTGGAATTTTGAACTGGAATTTTTTGGACACCTTCTGCATGGTGTCTTGAAGCTAGGGTAAAAATTTCACCTCATTTGGACACCATTTGAATAGGTTAGTGAATTTTCTCATGCAAGCATTCCGTGCCGATTCTGCACGGCAATTCTTGAGATTTCGAACTCCAATCTTCTTTCCTCTTGCTTTGTGATGTCCCGCTGTGTTTCTAGGGAACATCCACCCTTTGTATTGGGTCTTGAACTTCATGGTGTGTGATTTTCTTCTTAGGGTTAAGTGATAGAGCCGAGGACCTTTAGTTTTTTGAGAAGAAAAATTTGAGGCTCCCATTGACCCCCCTCTAGTCGCCGTTTCCGGTCCTACAATTGGTATCAGAGCAGGTTAAGGATCATTCCACCTTAATTGGTCCATGATCTATAGTAGGCGACATTGTTTGAGGGAAAGGCTTTGCTTTCGACTTTTTCTGTCGAGCCTTAAGATTTTACTTCTAACCCTAATGGTGCTTTGAGAAATGGCACCATGCTCTTCCTCTTATGTGTCTTTGTCCTCAGGGTTGAATGATGGACTTGCAGTCGAGGATGATGTGCTACAGAGGAGACACGAGATGTACGCCTTGATGGATCTCCTACATGATGATGAGCTTTAGATGGAGGATCTAGTCTGCGAACTTGGCAAGGCCAAGAAAGGTATACTTGTCACTACTGTTGTGTGCTTGTCTCGTAGTTTTGATGAGTCTGTTGAGCACCTTGGTAGAAATGATGAGCTTTGCATTGCCTTGCATAGAAAAATTGAAGAGTTGAAATGCTCTACTGCTAGGTTGAAATGTGGTCTTGCTCATTGGAAGTCTCGTGCTTTAATTCCTTGCACATCTTGTGATAGCCTGCTTAGAAAGAATGATGAATTGAGCTTTTCTCTTGCATGCTTAAAATCTGAAAATGAAATGCTAAAATTCGATGCCTCTTTGCCTTGTGTTGCATGTGCCTATTTATAAAAGGATCTTGATAAGGCTAAAGATGAAATTGACTTGCTTAAATTACATGCTTCTTTACCATGTGTTTCTTGTGAGTCTTTACTTGCTGAAATTAATGAACTAAAATTGACTGACACCACATATGTAGTTGAACTTGAGCTTGCTAGTGCTAAAAATGATGAGATGAATTCTAGGCCTTGTAGCTTATGCTCTTTGCATGCCAATGATGATGCTTGCCTTACTTCATATGCTAAAAATGATGCTTTGCTTGATGTGAATGATGATGTTTCCTCCACTGCTCTCATTTGCACATCTTGCATCGATTTGAAAAATGAAGTTTTGGCTTTGAAACAAATGCACGATGATATGAGCGCCAAGTTGGTTGAGCACGAGGATATGAGTGCCAACCTTGAGAAAGAGATTGAGCTCTTGCGTACCACATATGTCGAGTGCATTGAAAAGGGGATGCAAAACTTGAAAAATGCTCCTTGTGGTACTTGTGATCTCCTCAAGTTTGAAAATGAGGTTTTGGCCAAATGTTGCAAGAGTTTTTGTGCTAAGCCTTTGGATTCTCATGATTTTTGTCACTCCGATGTTGCTGCTTCAAAAATTGCTTCTTTGCAATCGGAGTTGAGTTCTTGTGTTGCGCGTGAGTCTTTGGTTGATAGCACTTGTGCTAAGGCTTTGGATAGCTCTTCCATAGCTAGTCCTAAGCTTGTTGCTTCTTCAGAGGTTGTTGTTTCTTCAGATGATGTCCAAGGGAATTCTTGTGGCAATGGTGCTTCTCGGATTTTTGAAACTCATGTTCCTTTGCCAATCTTCCACTGCACCTTTTGCAAGAAAGATGGACACTCATTTGATTTCTGCTTTTTCCATGTCAAACATGAGCGACGTGTTCGAGCAAAGGCTTTTAGGAAGCCACATAGCCTTTCTCATGGCACGTGTGCTCCTAGAACTAGCACCAAGTTGAATGTTGATGCCTCTTGTTCTAAGCCCCAAGGGCCTTCTCACTTGATGGAGAATGGTGTGCCTACCGATAGGCCTTTGTACCATTGCACTCTTTGTGGGAAAGATGGGCATCAAGATAGTTTTTGCTACCGGCATGCCAGACGAATGCGACGAGCTCACTCTTCTAGGCCTTTGGATGTTCATTGCCCTTCCCATGGCATGAACGCTTGTGAGGCTAGTAAGAAGCCTAGTTTTATTGATGGTTTCTATGACTCCTTCTCTAGTGGGTTAGATCATGATTGTGGACATGCTTCTAGTGCTTCTTGTGTTGGTCCACAACATGCTTCTCTTGGTGCTTCTGTTGGTTCTTCTCATAAGACTTTGGGAGATGTTTGCTTCCTTTCTTGTGGTACCACTCGTTCTTCTTCTTGAGTTGCCTTTTTGAGGAATGCTTCCAAGGGTGCTTCTAAACTTTACTTGAACCAACATTTGCATTATGCTAACCCACATGATAAGTTGAGTATATCTTTTAGGCATGTGACCAAGTCTTGGGTTCCCAAGTATATGCTTGCTAACCCTTCGGGATCCAAGACTCGGGCTTCTTTGTCCTCTCATGTGTAGGTATGAGGACATGGGGTGGAGAACATGCGCTTGATAGAACTTGATCCTTTGTTGATGAGATCAAGACTTGATGGTTCTCTACACTCACTTTGATGGCCTCCAAGAGGCATGTGCTTTCATGGACAACCACACCCGATGTGAGCTATCATATACACTCATACCTTGTAGACTCATCTTTCTTCTATCTGTGGTATGAGATAGTGTTCACTTGCTCATTTGTATATTTGCATGTATTATACCTGTATCATGCTTTTATATCCTATCTAGCATGCTTTTTCCTTTGTATCATATGACATGCTAGCTTTGTGTATATCTTGGTCAGTTAGCCATTTTTCTGTTAGTGTATGATTCTTATGAACATTTTTGCCATGTTTTTTCATGTGCTTTAAAATTGCTAAATTGATATGATGTTCATAGGTGTTATTTTTGGTTAGTTTTTGTGTATACTTGTATCCTTTTGACATGCTATTTTAGCCCATGCTTTTAGCCATCTTAACATCATGTTATATGCTTTTATCTCTTACTTGATATCATCATTGTGCATTATAACATGTGTTGAGATTTTAAGTTGCTTTTGGGTTGGCATGTTTTTGGGATTGTTCTTCTTTTTGGCTCCTTAGAGTTTTTCTTCCATTTTTGAGTTGGAGTTTCTTCTTGCGTCTTTGTGATGCTTTTAGGTCTTTAACTTTTCTTTTGTGAGGTTGTTCAGTTGAGTGGGAGCTCAGCTTCTTTTGAGAGGGATTTGGTTCTTTGTGCCTTTTGTTGCTTGGTCTCAACCTTCTTGTGGTTCAATTGCTTTCCTATTTGATCAAGGGGATGTTTTGGTATCACTTGTTTCCTTCTTCAAGTGCTATTATGTTTTGGTCTTTCAATTGGTACCTTTTCTATGGAACTCAATTGGGTCCTTTTGTTGTTTCCATGGCTTTGTTGTGAACCCTACAAAGTGCTTCATGAGTCCGAGCTAATCTCTCTCGTTCTTTTGGCTTTGCTCGTTGCTTGTTGACTAGTTCTTCTTCTGAGCTTTGGAAGTGGCATAGGAGACTTGGTCACCTGAGTTTTGATCTATTTGCTAGGTTGAGCTCTTTTGGACCTAATCCTACGATTGCCCAGTTTGAAATTTGAGAAGGATTTGGTTTGACACCTTTGTCATCATGGGAAGTTGGTTGCTGCTTTTTACCCTCCTGTGAACCATATCTTGACCAAGGAACCCAGAGAAATCCTCCACGTGGACACTTTTGGTCCTACCCAGGTGAGGTCTTAGGGAGGAAAGTGGTACGTTCTAGTGATCATGGACGACTTTTTGAGGTCCATGATGGAGAGCAAGGATGAGGAATTTCCTCTAGCTCATGATTTGATTCTTCGAGTTTCCCAAAGGTGCCATGCGAGCATTCTGCAGTGACAATGGTCCCGAGTTTAAGAACTCTAGCTTTGAAAAGTTTTGCTTTTCTTTGGGTCTTGTGCACCAATTCTCTTTGGCATTGTTGAGCCAAATTATTGAACACTTGTTGAGATGGCCAGGACGATGCTCGATGAGCATAGGACTCCTAAGAGATTTTGGACCAAAGCTTTGAACATTGCTTACCATGTTTTCCATCTACTTTTTCCTTTGAGCTATTACAAAGAAAACCTCTTATGAGTTGCAGTTTGGTCAAACACCCGAAGTGAGCCACTTTAGGGTTTTCGTTTGCAAATGTCTCATTCCAAAGGAAGGATTTTTGGACAAGTTTGAGTCACAGTCTTCTAACAGGATTTTTCTGGGTTATGCCTCTCATTCTTCTGTTTATCATGTGCTTAACCTTGAAACTAATTGGGTGATGAAGACTTGTGAAGTCACCCTCGATGAGACTATGCCTTGTTCCACTCCAATTTTTGAGCATCCAGGTGGTGATGAGTATGGTGAGTCCATCATTGTGGAGGAGGAGCAAGAAGATACCGACTGGGGTGATCCCGAGCCGACTCCACCGGCTACCCCTGTCAACCCTGCGACGTCTACTTCCGCTCACGGCCCCGACCCTTCTTCTTCCATGACTTGGGGGTCGTTCGAGCAGCTTCCTCAGTCTACACCGACTGTACCAGCTGCCGTCTAGGGGGAGGCGACTTCATCAAGGGAAGCGCCATGCTACCTCCATGACTGGAGGCATTGACCAGTGAGTCATGCGGTCACAAGCGTATGAGTTTTCTCACCTTGCTCATTTCGCTTTTGTTGCCTCTTTTGAGCTCTGAGCTTTTGGACTTGCTCTTTCTGATCATTTTGGGCTTTTGCTTCCCATTTTTGATGTGGGGAGTTTTGCTTCTTGTATATTATTTTTGCTTTGTTTTCCTTTTCTTTTGTATCATATTACATTGCATCTCATCATGTATAATAGAGCATTTTAGAGCTTCATTTATATAACTGTTAGAATGAGACTATGCTCTTTTTGGTATGACTTGTATGTACATGGTGATGCTAAGTCACATAGGCTCTTTTTGATCACTTGACACATGTTATGAGCTAAGCTGATTTTGAAACTATGAACTTGACTAAGAATGATGAAATTTGAAAATGTTCACCCTGAGTATGGC
>DXKC01000541.1:0-12664 GCA_031170775.1 Cymbopogon citratus
GGCGGTGTGGGATGGTGCTGACGTGGCCGACTCTGCTTTTGGTGGGAGAAACTGAACTAATGATGTCAACCTATGTCATTTTCTTCAAATGCTAAAACATGATTGGTTAGCACCTCCTAAGTGGGTCTTAGCAATATAAGAGTATATAGATATGTCATATGGAGAACCATACAACATACCCGCAGCAAATGTAGATGAGATAAGATACATTTTGTATTTTCTTTAATTTCTTTATATAACTAGTATAATGCCCGTGCTAACGCTACGGCTTTATTCTAGAAATTATATAAAAATAACCAAACGACATATAAAAGAATGGGAGTTGCTATATCTCTTTCATAAGAAAAGTAACCAACATTTTTTACAACATCTTATACACTTGGATTATCATCAAGGATGATAAATCAAGCAGTAGAAGGAGAGCAGGCAGAGAAGCACACTGTACACAACGTTGCAAGATGAAAGAGAAAAATTTCTTTCGACGGAGAGATAGAAAAAGTGTAAAAGAATAGTTTAAGTCACACGCACTTAAATTATTCGGAATACACTAATCCATAACAATGGCATATAATGAAGTCATGTTCGACATATGTACCATACTAATGTAGGATTTTAAGTAGATCGCACAGTTCTCCGGGGATATTATATATACATTCACTTGCACTGCTCTTCAAAATGTTAACTAAAAATCCCATCCCTTGTAAATCCGAATTCTACGAGTTAAAGAAAATAAGTTATGACCTAAAAGTTTGTAACTTGTCGATTAAAAAACAGGACATAATTTGTATATCTATATGAGTTTAATGCCCTAACGTGCTAATGCAAAGCAGTGTGAAAATGCTTACAGCGCCATTGACATCCATATCACTATTTAAAAGGCAGTGTCATCTCTTTTTACCCAAGCACCGTCGATTTGGACAAGTAAACTTTTTTTATTTTTTTTCCCCTTTCATGAACTCAATTACATTGACATCTTGTGTATATTTGCAGTATACAACGAAAATAATTTAATGAATTAATTCCGAAATATTGAAGAAACAAGATTGTACTATTTAAACGACTCACCTTGAGGCAGGACCTTTGCATATTCGCCCTCTTAGGTTTATTATATCGAGGTATCGCCATCACTTCCTCGTCATCATGCTCACTGGCTTCTTTTTGTACATTAACTATCTGTACAACACTGTCTTTGATCTACACTCTCTTTGATATGCGCTTCTTCTATCTGCAGTGTTAGATGCCATTTTTTATACGTGTTCAGACGCAAGTTCGGCGCTGACGGTGTTCAAACAGGAAGGCAAAGAAACAGGAAAGCAAAAAGAAATAGAAAGAAACGGATATTTATAGAAGGAAGAATAAGTGAAGGAAAATGGATTTATTTTGCCTGCAGTTTTTGGCGTAAATCTTGCATTTGCAAGGAGACGTTACATTGGCTATTTTTTAGGCATGATTGATTTGCATGTTCCGTTTGCTACTTTTCAGGCTATAAAAATGCCAACGTCAGATAGCCTGTGCATGAACACGCCCTCATATATGTTATCTGTTTCATCCTATTATCTAAGAAGATTACTAGCCGTGGCCATAACGGGAGCCCATCGTGGCCACGTCGCCCTTTTCACCACCGGCGCCTAATCGAGATCAGGAGGCGGGCGTCGCCGCCGTACGCCCGGCCTCACCAAATATATACCGGCTCCAGCCCTGAAACCCTAGCTCTTCGATTCGCAGCCGCGTCTCCTCCCTCTCCTTCCTCTCTCAGCGGCGGCAAGGGCCGGCCCCGCGCACACATCCAGGCGAGAGCGCTGCATCCCCGAGCGCGGGAGGCTCGAGCCCGCGGCTAGGGCGGCCTGGTGCAGCAGCGCAAGGAGCCTCTCCGCGGGTGGCGAGGCACGGCGCGAGGCGGCGCGTCGCCCACGACGCGAGTGGCGGCACGAGGCGCCCGGCGCGGGTGGCCCTGGACGTGGCGGCCCGGCACCCCCGGTGAGCGTCAGGCGCAGGGCGGTTGGACCTCTGCGCGGGGCCCCGGCGAGGTTGTCTCCTCGGTGAAGCTGGCGGCGGTCCGACGGCTGCTCCGGCGGCCTTGCAGCCAGATCCGCATCGGTGGTACATGGTCTTCTCAAACGCTTCCATTTCCATCCCGCGCGGTAGCCGTCGGCCGAGCCTGCTCAGGTATCGCTCCCTCCCGTAATCCGCTAGATCTGCTGCTTTCCCACGCTCCTCAGTGCGGGTGTGTGCAGCTTTAGCGCTCGATTGCTTTGTTGCGGCGGTCTTGGTGCTCGAAATGAACGAGCTCGTGTTGGTGCTCGTGGATTTGTCAGATAAGGAGCACCTGTTCTTTCAGGTGTCCGGTTCTCTGCATATTGCGGTGAACTGATTACTTCCTTAAGCCCTCAGCATAGTGATATAGCCTATGGGATTGTGTTTGCAGGATGGGGCACGGGTGCAGCTCAGGCGCTCGGTGGTATTGAGTAAGTATGTTAGTGCGGCCAACGGTGGTGGCTCAAAGGTGACAGTGGACCATGATGTCGCCTCAGCATGGGAAACATTCAGGGTGAGAGCTTATGTAATGTATTTAGTTCGATTTCAAAAAAGTATTAGTCTGCTGGTTTGTGTTTTATAAGGGGATAATCCTCTGAGTTGTTACAGCCATGGAATATCTCAAATGTATTAGTCTGATTTCAAAGAAGTAAGCGCATTGGTGTTTTCTGATTTTTAGAAGACAAACATGTTCTAAATTGTTTCTCCTACACTCTCATCCTTCTTCTAGAAATATATCTTCAATACTTATATATGTTTATAACTCTTATAGCTTAGGAAAATAGTATAGTGGTGGTGCATGCTATATTTACTACAGATTTGAGGACCTTAACATTATTCCCACGCCCATGAAATGTGTTTTCGATTGAGTATGATAGGTTGCCATAGCTTCATGAAGCGCATGTCTGTTTACTAGGTTTATTGAGATATAATAGTTATGTATTGTCTAAATCTTTTTATTTCATATTAACAATCAGATCTATCACCAATGGTGCATGGCATTTTTATTTTGTTGATTTGTGCAGAAAAGAAAATTGGTTTTGAAACTGGAATCATTTGCATTTTGGTGTTACATCCTTGATTTGACTACAATTACCCACCTAAACTGCCTTATCTCCTGTCCATAAGTGTTCATCTTGCTCTTCATCCTATTTGCCCTGTGCTGATGTTATGGCTGGATGGATGTCCGACAGGAAGAAGATGCTTAGTGGCTTGGACTGTGCTGCCTAGATTTAGATGCCTCAAACATCTAATAAAGCATCTAAGTCAGCAAGATTATGTGTGTCATTTTTTCCATTTTTTCTCTGAACTAAGTCCTAATGAATTTTATTCTCACCACAATTCCTATGTATGGCTCACAGTTTTGTAAACTGAAATGTGATGATGGCTGCTGTTAATGTTGAAAGTAAATGGATGGAGCATGGATGTGGAAGCAGTTTAGCCGATTTTGAGGTGAGCTTTTGCTTTCAATTGCTGCTTGTGGGATAATTCTACAAAAACAAAGTTTGCTTGGATAGTATTTTTTTGTTCCTTTTGTCTGCATATTCAATTCGTTCCATGTATTATAATGTATAGCGCCAATAAAATTTTATGGCCGTGATTTGGTTAGGTAATTCTACACACAAGTTGATTAGGTAGCAGCTCCCATAAAAATTGTTGTGCCCCATATTTTTCTGAGCCACACTACACAAAAAGATTAGTATCTGATTACCATATTGTGCAGCCTACAGAGTTTTTTTTTGGAAATGAAGATTTTTGTAGTGTGACTATAGAGTTTTTCAACAATAACTTTATAGCTATTTACATATAAATATATTGAAAAGTAAAAAGGACAGTTCTGCTAAATAGGAGCAGTAGCCAGTAGGACTACACAGATTTTGCTTTATATTTTGTTCCCTCGAAATGGTGTTATTGGATTTTGCACTAACATGCTATATGAATTACTGTCTCATTGCAGGTTTTGGGTTTCCTAGGCTGTTGAAGAATGGAGAGGGGTTCAAGTAATTTTATAGATACCATTTTGGTATGCTTTTGTGACTCCTCTGCTTGCTCTTTTGCAAATTCTTAATCTAACATTAGGTTTGAAAAATTGAACTATTTTCTCTTCCACAGTGTGTTTCTTTTACCACTAATTCTTATTTACTTCCGGATGATTTCCATCTCCTTGTCCTCAAACTGTCATGGCTGCAGATTCATATACATCATACATGTGAAACAACACCAATCAAGTTGGTGGCGCTTACAACATGCCTTTTATGTTTGCAATTGAAGTGCGAGAATAGAAAAGTATCAATAAGGTTGTTATGTTCCCTCATCAGGCATTTTACTGTGTTATGCAGCTAAAATTATATGATGGAGCTTGCTGAATGCATACTGAGAAAAGTTCATTGATAGAAAAGTATCAATAGAGTTGTTATGTTCCCTCATCAGGCATTTTACTGTGTTGTGCAGCTAAAATTATACGATGGAGCTTGCTGAATGCATACTGAGAAAAGAAGTTCATTGATCTTTTTGCATCTATTCTTACAACTGCACTAATAATTGATGTGTTCTTTGAATCAGTAGGGTATGTATTGATTTAGTATGTTATTTTGAGCAGGATATTGTCGTATTCTTCAGCATGAAGGAAATTAATTTTGGGTGTAGATTAATTTGCGCATGAATCACCTGAAACCGTATGTGTGATTATCTGGTTTATGATCGGTTTATTTATGATTGGCTGGTTGCATTCAAAGCCAGTAGATCAGTGAGAACTTCCTGTAACAGGATGCTTTGGCCTACGATGGGTTTTGACGGTAATCCAACGGCTGTCTCATGATACAAGCAAGCTTGATGATTCCTCATATGAAGAATACATGACAAGCAAGCTTGATTATATTATGGTATTCATGCACCGTAAGATTTGCTCCAAGTCTGAAGAATAATATAGCCATGTTCTGAGTTGATTATTGGCGCTCTGTTTTCTCTGATGCAACACTCTATATATGTCAACCTATTATATATCAATGTAACGTGCAATTATCAAATATTGTGCCCCATATTTATTTTTGTCATATGTATATCAAGATTATTCTATTTACATAGAAATATCAAGTAAAATTTGCGCGCACAAATAATTGCTATCGTGTTATCTAGGTACTATTATCGTGTTACCAAACTCTGGGCGTCTTCTACCTAGCTACTGCTATCGTATTGTCTAGCTATGTGCTTTGCAACAGCTATGACATAATTAAACTTTCCTTTCAGCTAATCATGCTTCTCTCTTAAAATATCTTATGACCCACTGCCCGCGCGCAAGGGCGCGCCGAATCCACTAGTATATAACAGAGTTCTTCACGGGGTCAAGTCCCCATCCCATTTTGAACCATCACATATCCAGAAAGGGAAAACCACAAAAAAAAATATAGCTCCATCTAGTTCGCAGCAATGAATATCTGGCAACCTAACATCTAACAATTCTGATTATACACTTATTCACATGATCTCACTGAATATGTGTATTAGCCAAATTGGTTGGACTATATTCCACTAACTAATTATGAATTGAAGTTGTTTAAATTTAAAATAATCACCTTTGGTGCCTTCAGCTTCTCTTCCAACCATTTTTTTACATCTTCAATCTACAAGAATAAGACTCACATATCATGTAATGTAAGTGCATTCATATTCATTGCTAATGCATGGTGACAAATTAGAAGACAGTGACATCTTCAAAAATATGGATGAAGAGGAGATACATAAACTAGGAAATACAATAGAATGAGTATATTCTATGAAAGGATGAGCTAAGTTTAATAAAGGTATACAGCATAACATGTGTTGTAAGTTTGCAACAAAAAGAACCGACCTTCTTTTTATGAACAGCAAGCTCAGCTAACGAGTGGGGTGTGTACTTGTCAACCCAAAGCTCTTTCGTTTTCCGTATAAACCCTGCCTAGAAGTAGGCTAATCAGAAGAGGAAAGTGAAATGGTGACACTTAAAATTCACAAAGGTTTGTGACCACCACAAAATCAAGTCAGAAAATATCAATCAGCCAGGAAAGAAAGAAGAGATTGCCCAAGACAAAGTTTCCACATGAAGACAGGAAATAAGTTGACACTATTTGTTGTTATGTTTTCTGGGGGCAGTTCACCTTGCTAATTTATCCTAAAACTTGTTTAGGTCGCTTAAATCTAGGAATCATACTTCCATCCTTGAAAACTTCATAATGGCATCATCTAGAGCTGATTCAAATTGAAATTTAACAGTAGTACCAATCCAAACAAAGCAACATAGGTTACTAAATGCCGTCTCACCTACAAGAATACTTAAGAAAACTATCTATCCTGTAGCAATCGTGAGCCGTATTATGCCTTTGTATTGTCATGATAACATATTGACAAGATACGATAGGTAGGGTAGTTCTTGAGCTAAGCTTGCTGCCAGCCATCGAACATCGCCAGACAACATGGTTCAATTCAGAGTTCTAGTGCAGATTCAGCTTGTTACACAAGAAGAGCATAGCTCACATAGCAAACAGAACTCTCTCTCACCAACGCTGAGATTAACAGGCACTCATTCTGAGCCTTGGTACCGCGGTTGGGCTGAAACAGTCACAGTGCGCAAGGCCTAGCTGCTTCTCGAACTGAAAGCGCCAATAGGGAAAACGATTCAGGAGTTCTCCTGATCTTGAGACAGCAGTAATTCCTTTGCCTGATGCTGCTGCAGGTTGACTGGGTCGTCTGTGAAATGAATAACCGCAGGAGTATAGTGCTAACTTCAGCGCAAAGATCATCATAGGTATTGGGCATCCTTTTTGGTTCCATGTCTCATAGTCTACTTTGCATGGTTTCCCAACAGTATTTAGGATTTAACCATGCAATACAGCATGTGAGCATGGTGACTCAGTCATTGGGGTACCGTTAAACAATGTTTTCAGACCAGTACAAATAAAGAGACAGCTCAGAGCTGCTATCGAACAGCAACCAGCTCAAGTAGCAATTCATGCCATGTACATTGGATGCTTACAGTATGTCCTGTTTGGGAGCTTTATCAGATGAAAACTCTATGTTCATAATTTTGTCTTATTATATGGAATTCAGAATACAATCTAAAGAACTGTACAGCTATAGAAGAAAAGAGATGAAAAATAAATATACCTGGCATGCTGAAGTCATTAAAACATTCTGAAAAATCTTCAGAGAGCATATCAAATTCAGCCTTTTCAAATAAGAGGAAAAATATCAGTAATCAATTAAACAAAAGGATCAGCTCAAGTTAGAAATGATTGGATGCTAACAGACAAAGAAAAATCATATAGCACTAAGAACAAGTTAAGACAGGAAATCCATCCTCATTGTTTTATCCCTGTTTGTGCCAAACTAGCTGTTCATTTTCAGTTGTTGGCGAGCTGGAATCACCTTGTGAGTTAATCACCAACATTTAGTGAGAACTTGGCTCAGAAACTAAAAGATCTCAAAATATAACCATTGTGCCATTTGCGACTTAGTGAAATGAGTAATGAGGAGCAAATCGAAGTAGATACATGCATATAGAATCGATGTTTTTCCGTATTGATTTATGTCAGCCTTCGAGCTAAAATCCTGAAGGACATGCCATTCAATTATAGAAATCCCATGTCTCAGGATGTGACAGCCTAATCAATCAATCAAATATGGATTCCAATCAAATATGCATCGTACGAAACTGACCGCTCATAGGCTTGACTGCGATAACAGAACTTAAAACCATTTATGTGTTCAGCATCCAATTTCAGTGGTAAAAGATGAAACTATTGAATTGGACTAACAGCGAACGAACTATCGTGCTAACTAGGAACGTAACGGCAAAATCGCCCAACCAAACCTAGTTCATCACCTTCAAGGAGTCCGACGGCGGGAGTTTAGAGGCGCGGCGACGTCCTCTCCCCACGCTGCTCTCGCGGCGTGGCTTTTTCCTCGAGGCGCCTTCTGCCTGGGCCGGAGCTGGCGCGGAGGCCGGCGTCCTCGGCCTCCGCGCCCGAGGGCCGCGGCGCCCCCCGCCGTCATCTTCCCCAGAGGAAGAGGACAGAACAACGACATGCGGTCGCTTCCCCATTGGTGGAATGCCTCGGTGGAATGATGGCGGCGGGGATAGAGCTCGGAAATCTGCGCGACGAGCGAGATTGTTGGGGTTTTGCTCCCCCGCGCTTGGGAGGGCCGGAGGGGTTTGGCAGGGTCTAGTCGGGGAGGGAAACTGAATGGGGAGAGAGCGGCGCCTTCCAGGAGAAGGAAATGGAATTCCTCCAGCGACGAGGGGGTCTGGCTGCGGATGTCACGTACCTACGCAAACTCGGGGCCTGTTTTTTTTCCACCGACTTATCACTGTATACTTTAAAATAAATTATTTTAGTGATTTATTTGCTAAATAGAAGGACTAAAATAAAACTAAAATACATAAGTTGTACTAGTCCATCAAGAGGTACTAAGGGCCTGTTTGGTTCCTACCAACTTATGACTAGGGACTAAAAATAAGTCATTTATTAGTGACTTATTTGCCAAATAGAAGGACTAAAATAGGACTAAAACACATAAGTTGTACTAGTCTATTAAAAGGTACTAAAAAAGTGTCTAAAACTTTTAGTTTATTTTAGTTTTAGTTCTATGAACCAGCTTAAAAAATGACTAAAATTTTTAGTCCACTTTAGTTTTAGTCCTAGAACCAAACAGGCCCTTAGTTCTGTGTTTTGAACATTTTGGCTTTACGTCTTTGTTCACTTGTTTGTATATATTCAGAGTAGCTTTTTACGGTACTGGTATAAAAACAGGATTTTCAAAAACAATTTTAGTCATATATATTGTGCACTAGTTTTGCATAGAAATTTTGATAACATGGTTAAATAAACTTTTTAAGGCTGAATCACGCGGTTCATACGACGGATTAAGAAATAGTGAAATATTGTTCTACCACAGTTATATTACTTATAGCATTGCTGATAATTTTAAGAAGTCATAAATCAATGAATTTCTGAAGTTGCTAAAAAGGTTAATTGTACTGAGTACTCATTTGAGTTTATGAGTCAGCCATTTAACAATGTTTTTCTTTCACAGTAAACTAGCATTGGCCAACCAGAAACAGTCTAGCAAACAAGGCAGATATCAAGGTACAACAAAACTTCCACAGATTTATGAAGACCTTTTTTCACATTTTGCATAGACGATTTTAATATTTTTGTGTGTGGTTAAACTTGTGAAGACTCAATCACACGGTTCGGTAATTCTTTGAATGGTTAAACATTCAAATCCTCAATCACACGAGTCATATGATAGATTAATACAAAGGATGTGCTTAGTTAGAACGAGATAGGAGCAAAGTATCTCACCTTTTGCTTTAGTGTTTGGTTTAGCGTATAGGCCCCCGAAAGCTTCCCCATAGGAGAACATTCATCTAGATTTAGAGACAACATCATCTATTTTCCCATTACATGTCTTTCCCTTACTCTTTGCAGTGCGAGAACTTCCATATGGAAGTTGACCACGACAACCAGTTCGACCTAAATGCACGTGGGTTGTCTAGCGAGGGTGGTTACCCCTTAGAAGAGTCGCTTTAATTTATATCCTCTTGTACTTTTAAGATAAAGGTTTTGATGAAAAAGTCTCTTCTCCAACGTACTCAACTTAGATATCTAAATATTTTCATCATCCATTCCTAGTTTCTCTTCACCGAATATAGAGAGCGGAGCACATTCTCTGAAGTGCCAAACATGATATAAAAAAAGTTGTTGGATGATGGAAAGGCAAACGTGATTTCATAAGGACAACCTATAATAAGATTTAAACAGTGGGTTTAATGTTATTATTTTTTATGTTTTTATAGGAACACCGCAGTCAAGTCTAATAAAATATTATGTACAGTGGCATCCAAATGCTAAGTATTTTTTTTTCTAAATATACATATGGATCGCGTTCATTCCAAGACACACCATTTCACCCCATTTTGTTAAGTGCTATAAGCAGAAATAAGAAAAACATTGACCGAATGTTCTAGCAAACCGCAAACGGGAAATTGTGCTATAGAAGCACAGTAGGTGTTTTTGTGGGCGACTGGCTATTGAAGCACGCTCTCAGTTCAGAGACCCAGATTCGAACCCTACATCCTATATTAAAAAACGGGGTGCAGTCTAGCTCCTTCCCGTTGTTTTTTTTTTTCTATAGAAGCACGGAACAGTAGGTTTGCCTTGCTTAGTTCGGTTCGGTAGTTGCTTAACGAGAGCGGCTAATACAGCTATGCCGGTGGTGTTGAGATGGCGTCTTGACGTTCATGTTCCCACGTGAGATTGGATAGTAATCTCCACCGTCGATTCTGCCTTCCTAGAACCAATTCGGCTACGATACGTCGGCCACCTATGTTCGCTCGGCCGCGCCGTCCTCCCGTCACTGTCGGCGAACGTGTTACGGGAACAACAGTCTTCTCCAGCTTCGAGCTCGTTTCTGCTCGCGCCTCCGTGTCCGCTGAGTTGTCCCGCCCCCGCCAGGGGCCTGTCGCCGCGCCGTCTACGCGTCGTTGCCCCGTTTCCTTTCTCCCAAAGTCTTCTCGTCTCATCGGCTCTCGGGGATCCGCTGCCACCGCCATCTCCGCATCCGGACCTGTGCCCGCGGCGAACGTCAGCCGCGTGTGCTTCGGTTCGAGCAACCGTCGCAGGTTCGCGGCAGCAGCCAAGCCGACGGGCAGAAGATCTCCGCGTCGCGCCCCTGAGACCTGAGAGCCACAGCGAATCAACCGTCGCCTTCCACCACTTCGCTCTTTCCGCATTAAAATCCCACTCCTCCCATTTCCGCCTCCCCACTTCCCTCCCTCGATTCGATCCCCTTCGATCTTCGAAGAGCAAAGCTAGGAGCAACCGGCAACCGACCAGCTACGCAACGCAGCCATGGCTTCCGCTTCGTCGAATGCCAAGCAGGGCCTCTACCCGGAGGTGGACCAGTCCCACCCTGATCTCAACACCCCCTTCTTCTCCGCGCCCACCACCGGCTCCACCGGGACCGCCACGGGCAGCAACCTCTACCCGACCGTCGACCCCAACGAGCTCGCGGAGAACCTCTTCCCGGAGACGGCCGAGGAGGAAGCCGCGCCGCCGCCGCCCACCACCGAGGAGACCGTCGTCGCCGTCCCCGGCGCGCAGCTCCACCTCGTCGACCCCGACCGCAGCCTCGACCTCGGCGCTGGCACGCTCTCCGTCGTGCGCCTACGCCAGGGGGACCACTCCGTCGCCGTCCTCGCGCGCCTGGTCCCCGAGAAGCCCCACAACCGCCGTGGCCTCTTCCGCTTGTTCAGCAGCGGGCGGTCTGGCGGTGGCGCCGAGCAGGAGCCCGTCCAGTGGCCGCTCACCCGCGATGTCGCCGCGGTCAAGCTCGACCCCGCGCACTACTTCTTCTCGCTCCATGTCCCGCACACGGACCACCCGGACGATAAGGATGAGGCGGAGGATGCCGAGGCGGACGCGGAGGCGGCGCTGAGCTACGGCCTCACCGTCGTTGGGAAGGGGCAGGAGAAAGTATTGGAGGAGCTGGACAGGGTCCTCGGGGAGTACACCACCTTCTCGGTGAAGCAGGTGGAGGCGGCGGCGAAGGAGAAGTCGGAGGTCATGGACGCGAGAGCAGTGGCCGAGATCACACCGGAGGAAGCTGTCGGGGATAAGAAGGAGGTCGTTGAGGAGAAGTCGGCGGCGTTCTGGACGACGATCGCGCCCAACGTGGACGATTACAGCTCGTCGGTGGCGCGGCTGATCGCGCGGGGCTCTGGGCAGCTAGTGAGGGGCATCATCTGGTGCGGTGACCTCACGGCAGACGGCCTGCGGCGTGGGGAAGAGGTGGTGAAGAAGAGCGTGGGGCCCAGCGCGAAGCCGACGCAGGTGAAGCCCAGCACTCTCAGAAGGATGAAGAGGTAGGATGGTGAACAATCTCACTACTACTCGAATTTATTATGGCTACTCTAACTGTTAATTTCGTTATGGGTTGGTTGCTCCAAAATTAGATGACTTAGAAATAGGAAATCTGTTATTGCAAATTAGGATATTAACCAGTTAATTTAAAATGTGATCATTCCTGTTCCGACTTATCATAGATTGGTCATTGGAGTTAAATTGTTGTTCTATTAATCTTGTATATGTCTTGGTAGCTAGTAGAATCAGTGACTCACAGATAGCTCTTACATAATAAGTGTTTCTTAATTGGAACTCCTTTGCACTTCACGTTTTTATAGATGTTGTATTTATCAGAGCAGGGGATCTTTTCCTTGAGCAGCCATGGTGTCTTTTTTTTTTCTCTGAATGCTAAGCAAATGTCCCATTCATGTCCAATCATGTCAATTATTCCTTCAGAGTATCGCCATCCATCTTTATTAGTTGATTGGTGCAAAATTGACCCTGGACTTAGCCATTGCCTGCTTTACGGCTGCCATCTGTATATATTTATCTACATATATAATTGCATCCTGTTATGAAGGCACCTAGCATCTCTTGATAATGACTACCACAGATTTTTCCTTCCTGATGTAGTGATGTTTTATTATGGCAATGAAAATTGTTAGCAAAGATTTGCGAGTGAAATGCAAATCGGGATTATTTTTTTTTTGGAGCATCTATCAAGTGTTCTAGACTATGCAAATTTTTTT